>WNWK01040767.1:0-16805 GCA_009830355.1 Cherax destructor
TTATTAAGTTACTAACTTAATTACTTACATAATATCCTAATTGCTAACGTAATTACTAATTAACTAAATATAAGAAATATTTAACCGAAAACTGAAATCTTTAAATAAATTTGGAATATTGACTTCGCTAAAATTTGAACAATACATAGTTTAAAAAAAAAAAAAACTTTATCGTTAAAAAGTAAATTTCTATATTGCCAGACATAATAATGAATAAAATACTTTCCAATATTTTATAAATATTTCATAAAAAAAATTTTTTTTAAATCTTGCATAATAAAATAAAATCTTTAAAATTAGATTTTTTTTGTGCTTTATATAAACTAAAATTGTTGTTCAAATATGGACAACTTTACCTACACTTGGTGTTTAACCCAAAAACGGTTGGGTTTAGTCCTGACTCTCTTCGACTGCAGACCTTCCTCTCACCGGATATTCTTCCTCTGTCCCCTCGCCCCTAGTGGGTCCTTACCTGTGAGTCTCTGAAAGAATGAATCAAGTGGGGTCGATCACCATGCCCAGCCCTTCTACGGCAGGATAGGTGCCCAGTCTGGAGCTTGCTACCATCTGCAGCTCGCAAGCGCCTCCTTGGGGCAGGGAAGGTGGCAGACCAGAGAGGTCTAGCATCGATCTAGCTCGTGCTGGTGGGGAATGTAGCTAGGCTTGGGGCCAGTTGGTCCCGCCATCACCACCTCCTCACCTCCTGTTCAAGTGGGGGAGGAGAGGGGGAAGGAACCACCATGACCAGCCCTTCTAGGGCAGGGTACGTTCCAAAGCTGGAGCTTGCTACCATCTGCAGCTCGCAAGCCTGCCCTTCCCGTCAGGGGAGATGGTAGACAAGAGGGGCCTAGCTTCTCCCTACGTGCCTTGTGCTGGTGGGGACTGTCGCCATCTGGAATAGACCCACGCCGGGAATTCGGGAGAATTCCCTGGGATCAACACTTCCTCCTCCTGTTCAAGTGGGATCACCATGCCCAGCCCTTCTAGGGCAGGGTAGGTGCCAAAGCTGGAGCTTGCTAGCATCTGAAGCTAGCAAGACTGCCCTTCCCGTCAGCCTCCCTGGGGCGGGGAAGATGGCAGACCAGAGAGGCCTAGCTTCTCCCAACAAGCCCCATGTGGGTGGGGAATGTGGCTAGGCCTGGGTTCAGTTGGTCCCAACGATGAGGGGGTATTTGTATCTCCTCCCATGGGAGACATAGGTCTCTGATACTCCCATGACAGGAAGCCGGAGCCGGGTCGCCAGCTGGAATAGACCCGGGCCGTGAGAATTCCCGGCGAATCAACACCTCACCTTGTTGAAGTGGAATCACCATGCCCAGCCCTCCTAGGGCAGGGTAGGTGCCAAAGTTGGAGCTTGCTACCATCTGCAGCTCGCAAGACTGCCCTTCCCTCAGCCTCCCTGGGGTGGGGAAGATGGCAGACCAGAGAGGCCTAGCTTCTCCCTACGAGCCCCGTGTGGGTGGGGAATGTGGCTAGGCCTGGGTTCAGTTGGTCCCAACGATGAGGTGGTAGTACTTGTATCTCCTCCCATGGAAGACATAGGTCTCTGATTCTCCCACGACAGCACGCCGGAGCAAGGTCGCCATCTGGAATAAACCCGGGCTGGGAGAATTCCCGGCGAATCAACACCTCACCTTGTTCAAGTGGGATCACCAAGCCCAGCCCTTCTAGGGCAGGGTAGGTGCCAAAGCTGGAGCTTGCTACCATCTGCTGCTCCCAAGACTGCCCTTCACATCAGCCTCCCTGGTGTGGGGAAGATGGCAGACTAGAGAGGCCTAGCTTCTCTCTACGAGCCGCATGTGGGTGGGGAATGTGGCTTGGCCTGAGGACAGTTGGTCCCAACGATGAGGGAGTACTTGTACCTCCTCCCATGGGAGACGTAGGTCTCTGATACTCATACGACAGGGAGCCGGAGCCGGGTCGCCATCTTGAATAGACCCGTGCTGGGAATTCTCCCGGCGAATCAACACCTCCTCCACCTGTTCAAGTAGGATCGACACCATGCCCAACCCTTTTAGGGCAGGGTAGGTGCCAAAGCTGGAGCTAGTTACCATCTGCAGCTCGAAAGACTGCCCTTCCTCTCAGCCTCTCTGGGGCGGGGAAGATGGCAGACCAGAGAGGCCTAGCTTCTACCTACGAGCCCCGTGTGGGTGAGAAATGTGGCTAGGCCTGGGGACAGTTGGTCCCATCGATGAGGGGGTACTTGTACCTCCTCCCATGGAAGACATAGGTCTCAGATACTCCCACAACAGGTAGCCGGAGCCGGGTCGCCATCTGGAATAGACCCGGGCCCTGAGAATTCCCGGCGAATCAACACCTCCTACTGTTGAAGTATGCATGGGGACACCATGCCCAGCCCTTTTAGGGGAGGGTAGGTGCCAAAGGTAGAGCTTGCTATTATCTGCAGCTCGCAAGCCTGCTCTTCCCAACAACCTCCCTGGGGAGGGGAAGATGGCGGACCAGTAAGGCCTAGCTTCTCCCTACAAGCCCCGTGCGGGTGGGGAATACGCCTAGGCCTGAGGACAGTTCGTCCCGACGATGAAGGGGTACTTGTACCTCCTCCCATGGGAGACATAGGTCTCTGATACTCCCACGACACGTAGCCGGAGCCGGGTCGCCATCTGGAATAGACCCGTGCTGGGAGAATTACCGGCGAATCAACACCTTTATATAAACTAAAATTGTTGTTCAAATGGGGGACATAATTTTACCTACGCTTGGGGTTTAACCCAAAAACGGTTGGGTTTAGTCCTGACTCTCTTCGACTGCAGACCTTCCTCTCACCGGATATTCTTCCTCTGTCCCTTCGCCCGTAGTGGGTCCTTACCTGTGAGTCTCTGAAAGAATGAATCAAGTGGGGGTCGATCACCATGCCCAGCCCTTCTACGGCAGGGTAGGTGCCCAGTCTGGAGCTTGCTACCATCTGCAGCTCACAAGCCGCCTCCTTGGGGCAGGGAAGGTGGCAGACAAGAGAGGCCTAACATCGATCTAGCTCGTGCTGGTGGGGAATGTGGCTAGGCCTGGGGCCAGTTGGTCCCGCCATCACCACCTCCTCACCTCCTGTTCAAGTGAGGAGGGGGGGGGAAGGAACCACCATGACCAGCCCTTCTAGGGCAGGGTACGTTCCAAAGCTGGAGCTTGCTACCATCTGCAGCTCGCAAGCCTGCCCTTCACTTCAGAGGAGACGGTAGACAAGAGGGGCCTAGCTTCTCCCTACGAGCCCTGTGCTGGTGGGGACTGTCGCCATCTGGAATAGACCCAGGCCGGGAATTCGGGAGAATTCCCTGGGATCAACTCTTCCTCCTCCTGTTCAAGTGGGATCATTATGCCCAGCCCTTTTAGGGAAGGGTAGGTGCCAAAGCTGGAGCTTGCTACCATCTGCAGCTCCCAAGACTGCCCTTCCCATCAGCCTCCCTGGTGTGGGGAAGATGGCAGACTAGAGATGCCTAGCTTCTCTCTACGAGCCCCATGTGGGTGGGGAATGTGACTTGGCCTTAGGACAGTTGGTCCCAACGATGAGGGAGTACTTGTACCTCCTCCCATGGGAGACGTAGGTCTCTGATACTCATACGACAGAGAGCCGGAGCCGGGTCGCCATCTTGAATTGACCCGTGCTGGGAATTCTCCCGGAGAATCAACACCTCCTCCACCTGTTCAAGTAGGATCGACACCATGCCCAACCCTTTTAGGGCAGGGTAGGTACCAAAGCTGGAGCTTGTTACCATCTGCAGCTCGAAAGATTGCCCTTCCTGTCAGCCTCTCTGGGGCGGGGAAGATGCCAGACCAGAGAGGCCTAGCTTCTACCTACGAGCCCCGTGCGGGTGGGAAATGTGGCTAGGCCTGGGGACAGTTGGTCCCATCGATAAGGGGGTACTTGTACCTCCTCCCATGGGAGACATAGGTCTCAGATACTCCCACGACAGGTAGCCGGAGCCGGGTCGCCATCTGGAATAGACCTGGGCCCTGAGAATTTCCGGCAAATCAACACCTCCTCCTGTTGAAGTATGCATGGGGACACCATGCCCAGCCCTTTTAGGGGAGGGTAGGTGCCAAAGGTAGAGCTTGCTATTATCTGCAGCTCGCAAGCCTGCTCTTCCCAACAGCCTCCCTGGGGAGGGGAAGATGGCAGACCAGTGAGGCCTAGCTTCTCCCTACAAGCCCCGTGCGGGTGAGGAATGTGCCTACACCTGGGGACAGTTCGTCCCGACGATGAAGGGGTACTTGTACCTCCTCCCATGGGAGACATAGGTCTCTGATACTCCCACGACACGTAGCTGGAGCCGGGTCGTCATCTGGAATAGACCCGTGCTGGGAGAATTACCGGTGAATCAACACCTCCTCCTCCTGTTCAAGTAGGGGGGATCCCCATGCCCAGCCCTTTTAGGGGAGGGTAGGTGCCAAAGCTGGAGCTTGCTACCATCTGCAGCTCGAAAGATTGCCCTTCCTGTCAGCCTCTCTGGGGTGGGGAAGATGGCAGACCATAGAGGCCTAGCTTCTCGCTACGAGCCCCATGCGGGTGGGAAATGTGGCTAGGCCTTGGGACAGTAGGTCCCAACGATGAGGGGGTACTTGTACCTCCTCCCATGGGAGACATAGGTCTCAGATACTCCCACAACAAGTAGCCAGAGCCGGGTCGCCATCTGGAACAGACCCGGGCCCTGAGAATTCCCGGCGAATCAACACCTCCTCCTGTTCAATTATACATGGGGACACCATGCCCAGCCTTTTTAGGGGAGGATAGGTGCCAAAGGTAGAGCTTGCTATTATCTGCAGTTCGTAAGCCTGCTCTTCCCGACAGCCTCCCTGGGGCGGGGAAGATGGTGGACCAGTGAGGCCTAGCTTCTACCTACAAGCCTCGTGCGGGTGGGGAATGTGGCTAGGCCTGGGGACAGTTCGTCCCGACGATGAAGGGGTACTTGTACCTCCTCCCATGGGAGACGTAGGTCTTAGATACTCCCACGACAGGTAGCGGAGCCGGGTCGCCATCTGGAATAGACCCGGGCTGGGAAAATTCCGGGCGAATCAACACCTCACCTTGTTCAAGTGGGATCACCATGCCCAGCCCTTCTAGGGCAGGGTAGGTGCTAAAGCTGGAGCTTGCTACCATCTGCAGCTCGCAAGACTGCCCTTCCCGTCAGCCTCCCTGGGGCGGGGAAAATGGCAGACCAGAGAGGTCTAGCTTCTCCCTACGAGCCCCGTGTGGGAATGTGGCTAGGCCTGTGTTCATTTGGTCCCAACGATGAGGGGGTACTTGTATCTCCTCCCATGGAAGACATAGGTCTCTGATTCTCCCACGACAGCAAGCCGGAGCCGGGTCGCCATCTGGAATAAACCCGGGCCGGGAGAATTCCCGGGAATCAACACCTCACCTTGTTCAAGTGGGATCACCATGCCCAGCCCTTCTAGGGCAGGGTAGGTGCCAAAGCTGGAGCTTACTACCATCTGCAGCTCGCAAGACTGCCCTTCCCGTCAGCCTCCCTCGGGCGGGGAAGATGGCAGACCAGAGAGGCCTAGAATTTATCTGCCTCGTGCTGGTGGGGCAATGTGACTAACTCCCAGGTACCTACTTACTGCTAGGTGAACAGGGGCAGCAGGTGTAAGGTGACTAACACACAGGTACCTATTTACTTTTAGGTGAAATGTGACAGCAGATGTAAGGTGAGTAAAACATAGCTACGTACTTACTGTTAGGTGAACAATGGCAGTAGGTGTAAGGTAATTAACACCTGGAGTATACCAAGTGGGTGTATCGGGGGTCAACGCCTTGCGGCCTTGTCTGAGACAAAGCCTGGTGGTAGATCAGAACCTGATCATCCAGGTTGTTACTACTGGTTACACATAGACGCATGAAACTCAGCCTGGCTTATCAGGTACTGACTTTAGGTGCGTGCCCAGTTCAGTCTTGAAGACAACCTGTTGTCTTGAAGACTGCTAGGGGTCTTCAAGGCTGCCATGGGTCTTGAAGACTGCCTGGTGTCTTGAAGACACCCAGGGGTCTTGAAGACACCCAGGGGTCTTGAAGACACCCAGGGGTCTTGAAGACACCCAGGGGTCTTGAAGACACCCAGGGGTCTTGAAGACTGCCATAGGTCTTAAAGACATCTGGGATTCTATTGGTAATGCACCGTATGTATACTGGGAGGCAACTGAGCAGTCTTGGGCCCCTGACATTTATTGTATTGTCTCTTAATGTCCACATGACACCCCTGCTTTCTATTGGAAATATGTAGCACCGAGTTCCGAGTCTTTTTATTTCGTTTGGAGCGATTTCCGTGTGAAGATTTTTGGACTATATTATGATGGGTTTTTCTCACCTGCTTTTCAGGAAGTACAGGTCAAGAGACTTAAACTCTTCCCAGTAATTTAGGTGTTCATTCTTCAGGTCTGGAACTGTACATGCCTTCAATGGAAAGAGTCCGCAAATGTACAGCAATATTCCAGTCTAGAGAGGAAAAGCGATTTGAAGAGAATCATCATTGCCTTTGCATCTCTAGTTTTGAAGGTTCTCATTATTCATCCTATCATTTTCCTAGCAGATGTGTTAGATACATTGTTGTGATCTTTGAAAGTGAGATTCTCTGACATTATCACTCCCAGGTCCTGGACTGTGAGTGTTAAAGGTAACTTAGATCAAGAAGTTTGTTGTTGATTAATTATGATTTAATATGTAATTATTGCCAACAAGCGAAACAAGATGTAAAACAGCCACACGGGGAGTTGAATGAAAGTTCTAGGCCTTTCGTGTTGCAATCAACACATAATCAGGAGCTTGCAATGATCCAGAAACTAGTAGGAAGTCTAAGCAGATTAGTTCATGGGAATATTCCCCTGAACTAATCTACCTGGACTTTGTATTAATTTCTAGAATATTGCAAGCTCCTGATGATGTGTTGATTGCAACACATCATTATTTAACTCCTCCTTGAGTTAGGATTTATTATTTGCCTTTTTTTCTTTATCATGAAGAGTAATTTATACAAGTATTATGTATGATAACTGAACTTATGTGTAACTGTACCTAAATAAACTAACTTAGTAACTTACTTTCTAACTTACTAACGTACTTAATAACACGCTAACTTGTTAACCTACTAAATTACTTACTAACACACCACGTTACTAACTTATCTTTATTACTAACCTTCTAATTTACTTTCTAAGTAACTTACATATTGTTATTAACTGACTTATTAAATTACTAACTTAATTACTTACGTAATATCCTAATTGCTAGCGTAATTACTAGTGCTAAAAGTAATAATTGAAACCATGAATTATACTTTTATAAAAATCTTTCAAAAATTTTAAAGAATTTTAAAAATCTTGCATTATAATATCAGAATTTGAAAATAAGAAATTTGTTGTCCTTTACATGGAAGACAACTACTAACTCTTCTCTCGTGGTCGATCACCGTGCCCAGCCCTTTTAGGGCAGGGTAGGTGCCAAGTCTGGAGCTTGCTACCATCTGCAGCTCACAAGCCTTCCCTTCCCGTTAGGGAAGGTGGCAGACCAGAGAGGCCTAGCATCTATCTACCTCCATGCCTCGTGCTGGTGGGGAATGTGGCTAGGCCTGGGGCCAGTTGGTCCCGCCGATGAGGGGTATCCCCTCCCATGGGAGACATAGGTAGGTCTCTGACACTCCCACGCCAGGGAGCCGGAGCCGGGTCGCCATCTGGTAAAGACCCGGGCCGGGAGAATTTCCGGTGAATCAACACCCTAACTCTTCTCACAAGTCATACACGATTCCTTCCCTGGCTCCCACACTGGCAAGACGTTGACGCTCCTGACTGTAGCTCTGCTTCAATCAGTTGCCTTGCGATCCCCGTGCTGGGAGAGGCTTTTTCCTCATTGATTTGGTGTTTGTGTTGCTGTGGACTTATTGCTGTTGGACATTCTTCACCTCAGCATCAGGATTTTGTGCGTTGCTGGCCTCCTGACCTGGGGCAGAACGTCGACCTCTGCACTCCTGCTGCTGGTTGAAGTCTTCCCACCTCATCCTCCAGGCTGTCGTCTGATTGGCCCATTTTCAAAGGCTGGACCTCGACACCTCTGCACATAGTGCATGTGTATCCATTGACATACTGTTATCCTCGCCTAAAGTTTCGGTGTTGACGGCATCTCTGAGAATCTAGACAGCTTTTTTTTAACCAATATCTTTTTTTTGGTGTGACAAGGGTTAGCTCTCTTTTGTGCCGTAATCTTCTAAGTGGACAGTCAAACCCCCTTCACTGAGGTGGTTAAAGATACCCACACAGTGGATAGGTGAGACTACACCACTTGGAGGACACTAGCACCTTTCTCTATTTTCTAGACTCTTTCTTCCTTTCTTCTGAGCCAGCTGGACCTGCACCTGCGTGGTAGGTGTATTCGTCTGGCTGGTGCCCGTGGCTGGAGTCCAAGTGATTAACGCACGGGAAGCCTACTCTTGGCAGGTATATAACAACATATACCTTCTGGATTACACAATTGATCCACCATAAAGAGCCAATCCGACGAATTGCTTCATCCCCAACTGTGTTGCAGTCACCATGGCAACTGCACAAGGACCTCCTCGTCCACCGACCTTGGCCCTTCCCTCCACTTCTCCATAATCTCCTTCCTATGCTGATGTTGTCCACAATTATCTCTACAGCTTCTGCACCATCCAAGAGATCCTCAGTTCTCGAGACAATAGTGATGACTGCTCTTCAGTGTGCTAAAAATTTTGACAAAGTTCATTACCCCTCTCTCCTCAATGACCTTCTGAAAGTTAACAATTTTGATACTATTGTTTTTCCTGCTGATTTCTCTTCCTACTGATGCCTCCTCCCCTTCTTATATGCATGTCCCTGATACTCCTATGAATCCTCCTCTTTCTTCACTTTCTACTTTCTCTACCTCTCTCTCCGCCTCTTCCACTCACTCTGCCTCTTCCACTCACTCTGACATTGTCCACTCTCAACCACATTTAGTCTTCTCCTATGTCTCAGTCTTATCAAAGGACACGATCCAAATCAAAACGGAAAACTGCCAATTCTTCTCCTACATCAGACAAACACATGAGCAATGCTTCCAGGCCAAAACACCGCCCTCCTCCCTCCTCCCCTAATCCCTCGCGTTCCTCTCTTCCCTCCTCCTCCCCTCATCCTCGATCTGCTTCAACACTCATTCCCCCAAAAGATCCTTCCTTCTCTCAACACCTTGACGAAGCAATGCCAAGTATTCTTCATGTGAGCATGTCGGATATCCTTACCCAGCCGTCTTCCTCCCCCAATCATGCCTCTTAAAGTCACTCAATTTAATATACGGGCTTACAATGCAAACAAACACATAGTGGCTGAACTAGTTGAATCTGAACGCCCAGATGTGCTACTTTTAAATAGCACATGTGTGCGTCATGATCAACGAATCCGGCACCTTAGTTACACTGCACGTCAATCTCCTGCTGACCACTGGAATGGCGTAGCCATCCTGGTGAACAGTATCATTCGTCATGACTTCCTCTCCTTCCCATTCACTTGTTCTACACCTTACATGGTCCAATTATCATTTACACTACCTATACTCGCCCTAACACGAACATAAATCTCCATGACCTAACTTTACTTTTCAATTACACTCATCTTCCAGTTTACCTCCTGGCTGATCTCAATGCTAGACACACTGTCTTTCATGACAACTCCACAAATACACATGGACGACAACTCCTAACTCTTGTCACACAAAAACATCTAATTCATCTGGGTCAGTTGCCTCCCTGCTTCGGTCGGGGGTGGACGTGCTGTACACTGGTCTGCCGCCTGGTGACTCTCTTTCGCAATTGGCTAACTGCTTAAACTACTGTCATGGAGACTGTTGTCCGACGTCGTTCTAACACAGTGTGTATTGACATGGTCACCGGCGTCATACATCCAGCCACGGCTGCTACGGTGCTCCCTACGATTCTGCATGATGTGTACGGCTTAGATATTATGGATTTATACGGCGTAGCGCTAAACGGGATCAACCGAGTTTTCGTCAAACTACTAACTGCTGCAGTTTATGAACGCCTTGTTGATCAGCACCAGGACAAGGTGTATACGGTCAACTCGACGATGCAAGTTAGGTTGAAAGACGTATCAAGGACATATACTTGGATCAAGGTCAAGGACGTTCCTTTTGAAGCGGATGCGACGGATATTAGTGGTCTTTTCAGCGAGTATGGAGTGATCCACACGGTGAATGCAGGGAAGTGGAGTGAGGGTCCAATGTTGGGCCTCTATGATGGGACTTATTCCCTGAAGATGATGTTACATAAGCCGATACCGTCATATGTGGTGATGTCTGACTTCAGGAATCAACTATATGTGACATATCCGGGGCAACAGAGAACTTGCCGCCTTTGTGGCGCCTATAACCACGTTGCTGCAGACTGCATGAGGAGAGTGATACCTAGACAGGACGTGGCCCGCAGGGAGCCGGCTGGTCAGGGAGCCAGGGAGGACCTGGTGAAAGTACCTCAGGAGGTGCAAGGGAAGTGTTTGTGGAGTGAAATAGTTGATGGGGCAGGGGAGGCTTTCTGCACTTTGCCCCAGGAGCCTGAGGCTCCAAGTGAGAGTGTTGTGGCTAACACAGGTGTTGTGTCTTGCGAAGATTTACCTCTGGAGGAGGTGTTGAGAGGCATTATGGAGGACCCTCTTCCAGTGTTGCCTGGGGAAGGCAGTGTTGATGTGGTGGAAGCAGTTGAAGTGGTAGAGCCGGTGGTAGAGGCCTCAGTTGAGGCACATCAGGCCGGTCAGTGTTTAACACATGAAATAGTGTCGGCAGAGGTGCATCAGTCAGATAAGGCCACGGGAATGGAAGTGGTGGTGGGAACCCGTAAGAGAGCCGGCACACAGTCCGATAGTGACGACGTTCTTACGCCGGCACAGAGACCGGGTAAGAGGTCTTTGGTGGAGATTGCCAGGAAAGATTTAGATGCCATTTTGCGTCAGGACCCCGTCAAGGGGGGGAAACATGTGGGTAAGGGCAAGTCAGGGTCGCAGCCTCCCCCTCGGCCGAAGGGCAAACCATTGCACTTGCATTCCAGTGTCTAACAATAAATGTTAATGGTATGAAAGAGGATGTTAAACGTTCCTGGGTAGAGTACGCCTTGCGACGTTTTGGCGTACAGGTGGCCTTCATCCAGGAGCATAACTATAGGTGTGGAAGGGATTTGAGAGTGAAAGGTTATCGGGTTTTTGCAGGGTCTTCGGGTAGGCTCAAGGGAGGGGCGGCAGTTGTGATTTCGGAGTAAATGTCTTGGGAGGAATGTGGGGGGGGGGGTAGGGGGTTCGAGTGGAAGGTTCGTGGGGAGGGGTCAGGGTATGTTTTTTAGGTGTCTATATGCCAGCAGAGCAGTCACGAACGGTAAAGGTGGGTTTTATTCGAGACTTCATGATATATGCCCTTCGTGACTTGCCTGGAGTGGTGGTAGTCGGGGGCGATTATAACTGTTATCAGAACTACCACTACACGAACACCCATTCCACGTACACGCAACACTACATTCCTTGGAGTTACCTTGGACTCCAGACTGAGAATACACACCCACATAAACACTAAAAGAGTTATGGCCAGTAATGCCCTTGGTAGACTGTTCAAACTCAGAGACTCACACCCAAACACCAAACTCCACCTGTACAAGGCTCTCATAAGACCACTCATCACATACACACCTCTCGCCCTCTCTCTTGCTGTCAAAACAAACATCTTGAAACTGCAACGAATACAGAACCGTGCATTGTGGTGGGTGCTGGGAACGAAGTGGGATGACTTCGCCACCAGCGAGTCCCTCCACAACAGGACCGGCACTTCGGCTTTGAACGTGTTCTGGAAAGAACTCAGTGACAGACAAATAGACCGAATTGAAACTTACCAAGACACTTGGACAACCTTTCTAGACGATGTCATCAGACAGCCAGACAATAATCTTAACCTTTTTCAATCTATCAATAATCCTGCTCCTCCTCCTCTTTACACCTAATACTATACTTTCTATCTCCTAACTTCTACCCTGCCCTCTGCAGGGGTGGACCTTAAAAGACGTCCTTTTTACCCAGCAACATTCCACGTACCCCATCAATCATTTAAGAGAAGCAGTACAAATAGCAAACCAGCGATGACGTTATGGCTGCCGCCTACAAAATGTCCGTGCCTCCCGAACCAAGTCCAGTATACCCACTGAGCAACTTCAACATGCAGATCACCACCACTCCTCAAACTACCTCATCCATTATGCCAACCAACGCTACGCAGCTGGGTTTAGCCCTGGCTCTTTCCCTTCACCTAATTAAAAACTCCTCTCACACACTATTCTTCATCTATCAAAATCTCCTATCACCCTTTATGGGTCTTACCTGAGAGTATTCAGTCAGTCAGTCAGGAAGAGGGACGTAGAGCCTAGAGGGGCAGGGTGCGAGTTGGTGGCTTTACGGGATTTGCTAGGAAGTGTGGGATTAAAGGATGTGGTTGGTGTAGGGGGCCCTGTGGATCATACTTTTGTGAGGAAAGGGTATGCGGCGAGACTTGATAGGATTTATGTAACTGATTTTTTTTTTATATTTTATTTAGAAAACAGGAATACATTTTAGTTGTCAGTAAATGACTATCAACTGGTACAGTATGTACATAAATAAAGGACAACATATCAATATGCTTCCAAAATACTTAAAGACTAAACAAAAATTAAAACAAAACAAGTTATAATACAAACACATAAGGCAAGTTATAATACAAACACATAAGGCCACTTAAATAGTCTTCTTGTAATAAAAGAACTATCTTTATACATTAACATGAATGAATTGCTAATATATGAAAATTACAAAAACTTGTACAGTGGCAAAGCAAATTGAAAAACATGTCCTCAGACTCTTCCATTATTCCACAGAAACATATCTACTATAATTAAACAAAATGAAATGGAGCATACCATACACACACATAACCCCAACTGAACATACAGACACATTAATAATATACACTTATCATTACAAAACCAGCTCAACCTCTCAACTCCCCTAATAAAAAAAACCTAATTTAGTAAAATCTACCAATGAAAACTGAAAACTTTTCTTGAGATCATAGAATCTCATACAAAAGACCCCCCCACCTTCTATCCCCCCATTTTATCCTAACGATACCCCCTACATACATTTTTCTCATCTGTAAAGACAAAAAAAAAACCTCAAAATTTTAGCTACTGATCACACTAAAATCATGTAACCCTTAATAAAACATGACAACCAAAAAGAAGTCCAGTAAAACTCATGCATGCATATATAAAAAATTCCATGTGTACACATGAAAAAGAACCTAATAACCAACAGCAAAAGTTTACAGTTTTGTAGCCAAAAACATACATACAAATCAAAATAAAACAAAAATCCATCATCAAGCCCACACACCAGGCAGTGAATTTCTCCATTTAATTTAAAAATTAAACATTACACCACTCCTAATAACTTTTATAATTAGTTAGCTAGGTAAAATACCTTACCATCATATACTACACATTTCTCCTCTACTGAAGAAACCAACTATGTATTCAACAGAATACTGTATTCTACTTTTGTCCCATAAATACAAAAGTATTATACCACATGTTGCAACACACCACAAAAACACAGAAAACCCCAATGACTTGTATTTATCGAAAATATGCCTCACCCTGTTATGAAACCAAAAAAAAACCTTATTCTCTCATAAACATCTAGAAAACAGTTACTGTTACCTCCATACACATCAAAACCTTTACACCCATGAAGTTTGTCCTCTATACTTCAAAAAACCATACTAACTCTCAGATAATATGATACCCAAGGAAAGCCACCTCTAACTTCCTCCCTTTTTTTTCCTACTTCTTTATATCATTTTCTACTTCATAACCCCCCTCTTATACATACCTCCATTCACAACCCCATAAGTCAAAAATTTGTCAAAACCGTAACCTCATGGTTACCTTGTCACACCGTCCCCCCCATCTACACAAACATACCACTTTAACTTACCTCTCATACTCCTCACAAAAATAGAACAGCCACTTTTCAACTATTAACTTGTATCATTCCCAACAACTGTCCTACAGTAAAATCCCTATAAACCACAGTAAAAAACCTACCCCATGACTCCCCATACAAAATTCTATTTCTACATTTTGTCCTGTACATGGACGCTGCTATGGCCTTTAACCACACACTCCCAGTTTGCTCCCTCATCACCCATGAAACATACACAAAATCAACAGCCATATACATAAGCGCTCTACGCACATCCTGCCCCACTCCACCTATATCTAAGCTCAAAAATCTCAAAGCATGTATCCCCCCTTCTCCTCCAAATCTTATTAAACGCCCCAACCATTGTCTAACAACATCCAATTGCTCACAAAAATATACCTCATGATAAATAGAATCGACCTCGCCACATTTACCACACCTTGCATCTCCAACCAAACCCATCCTATACAGCACCTCCCGTGAGGCCAGTACCCCATGTAAAAACCGAAACATAACTTCTCTCGCCCTCACACTAACCCTCATACCCCTCAACCCACTCCATATACTTTTCCAATCATATACCGGAAAAACAGCCAGCCCTTCCATTACCTCCTCTCCTCTCCCCACCCTTCCTAACACACGAGCTTTTACACGTCCTGGATTCCTTACACTCATAAGACCCGCAACATATCAGCACACCTAACCAAATCCTTCCCCTCCACCACTTCCTGAAATCCTCATGACCTCTCCCACCCTCCGTCCTTTGCCACCCCCTTAGTCATATAACAAAATTGTACATATAAGCACCTAGCCGTTCCTCCAAATCTATTAACCCCAAACTCCCTAAGCCCACCCTCTTCATGACAACCTCCCTACACAACCAATGCTTCCCATATCCCCATATATATCTCAACACCTTTCCAACCAATTCCACCATATCTCCCTTTAATATAGGAAATAACCTTGCTACGTGCCAAACTTTACTATAAACTAAAGTATTAACCACTATCACCCTCTGTAACAACGTAACATCCCCCGGTCTCCATCCCAACATTCTCTTTAATGCCTTACCTAAAACTAAATCGACATTAACTTTTCTAGTTTCCCCATAATCAGCCATTACCACTATACCACAAACTTTCAATCTATCTACTATTTTTTTTACATTTTTATTGGTTTTAAACAGGATTACAAAAACATCTCCATAAATAACAGTGATCGCAATCACTAATGCAAATAATTACAAAATTCAATACAAAACATACAATAATCAATCTCCAGTAAAACAATTTAAGAACAATAAAGTCCCTATCCCCGCCAACCACTATGTGCATACAATTATATGCACCAATTACATTTAACCAGTCATTATCCAACAAACTACATGTGACCCTAATACATCAGTATGAATGTACAAAATAGAATACAGAAAGCGTAAATCACCACTGTATTCTGACCCGTGTACCACATATCTGTCCACTCCAATATAATAAGAGCTCCAAGCCATTACCACTCCACATCCACTGGTACAGTAATGTCGTACACCAAACAATGTACATTTTTCACAAATTACTATAGTATTCCTCACACAGGCACAATATATATTATACTCACGCATACAGATGATATGCACTCCACGTATACCCACTCACACCCAGAACTTGATACCACATGTACCACCTGACCTTTTCATTGTTAACACTGTTCCACTTCACATGATAATTCAAAACCTTGCCATCTCCGTGTACAACGAAGAAAAATATACGAAAAGTACGCCAAATTCATTTGACAGTAACCAAACATGTTACCGTCCTCTAACATCACCAAGTCTTGAATCTGCCAGAAGTCCACAGATCCATCAACCAGGTTTCAGTACCTCAGACCATACACAAACTAAATTAATAACACTCCACATCAACACACTACACATAACTTAACACCCAGCACAGAACAGGACAAACCTACTTATCAAACTCCCCTTAATACCCATACACCCAAATCCACTTCCCACTCGATCACAACATACACACCCAAACCCATCTGTCTCCGTCACCCAGTATAAAGGTCATCTGTCCCCACCCACCAACCCCCCAACCGTACCAATTTCAGTCAATCACAAGCAACATTCTGGCCATACCAAAGCCACAACTATACATTCCAAGCAAGTCGCAGAGCCAAGCCCCTTAAATCCTACAACCCCCATTAATAACTCTCCCACCCGGAAATTCCTATAAGCGAACTAAAATCCTTATCCCAATCCCTCCCATACACCTGCCTGTTTCTACATTTCGTACGGTACATTACCGCAGCCAATGCCTAATTCTTTCCCTTATTCCCACCTCCTCAGTCTCCATGACCCCCACACAAAATCAACCAAACAATACATTAGGCCTCTCCTAACCCTGCCATCCACTCCTCCCAAGTCCAGGAACAGTGCCCTCAACAACTGTATCCCCCTCCTCCAAGTTTGCATACCACCCCCATCCACTCCCGCACGCCCAAAGCTTCACAGAAATATATCACATGCAAGACGGTTTCCAACATACCACACCTCTCACACCTGCCCTCCTGTACCAACCCCATACTGAATAATACCGCCCTGGATGCTACCGCCCCATGTAAAAATCTAAGTCCTCCAAAACCCCTCCATATCCGAACCCAATCATATACTGGAAAAACCGCCGCACCCTCTACTACCTTTGCCTCCGCACCAAGACCCATCATCCCATTCACCTTCAATTTATGCGGTTCCTTAATTACCAATAAATTCCTCAACAAATCCCTACAGTAATCTAAATCCTTTCCCC
>WNWK01040768.1:0-16804 GCA_009830355.1 Cherax destructor
TTTTATTTTTTTTATGGTGAAATTTCATCTAGTTTCTTTTTCTATTTTTGTATATGATTTTTATACCTTAGTTCATTCACAGATTTGTAATTTGGGAATGGTGCGGCTTTTCATCGCAAATGGGGGTTTGGGCCGATTTTTGCCCGGATTACTTCTTGAAACCTTTTTGAGTTTCTAAACAGTCCTCTCATCACGTTTGTGTGTGTGTGTGTGTTTTACTCCTAATTGTGGTTGCGGGGGCGAGACTCAGCCCCTGGCACCGCCTCTTCGCTGTCCGCTAGGGGGTTTTGCTCCCCTGCTCCGTGGCTTTATCATATCTTTTTTAAAAACTATTGGTTCCCGCCTCCACTATATCGTTCGCTAGACTATTCCATTTCCCTAACTACTCTATAAAAAAAAGAAATGCTTCCTAACATCCTTCAGCTTCCAGTTGTGCCCCCTTGTTTCTGTTTCCCTCTCTGGAACATCCTGTCATTCTACCTTGTCGTTCCCCCCGAAGTATTTTGTATGTCGTTATCATGTCTCCTCTAACCCTTCTGTCTTCCAGTGTTTTAGCCCTTTCCCCCAACCTTTCTTCATAGGACAGTCCCCTGAGTTGTGGAACTAGCCTTGCCCAAACCCTTTTGCACTTTCTCTAATTTTTTGACGTGCTTGACCAGGTGGGGGTTTCCCAGACTGGTGCTGCATACTCTAGTATGGGCTTGACGTACATTTGTGCAGTGTTTGAACGTTTCCCTTGTTAAGGTAACGGAACGCTAATCTTAGGTTTACCAGTCGCCCATATGCTGCCACAGTTATCGGGTTGATGTTGCCCCCGGGGAACGTGCTTGGCGTTATACTCCCCCCAAGGTTTTTTCCCCTTTTGATGAGGTTTGTACCCTTTTGTCCACCTAGCCTGTACTGTCAGCGGCTTTTTTTTCCCTTTCCCGATCTTCTGACTTTGCATTTGGGGGGGGAAAATTGAGAAGCCAGTTGCTAGACCAGTTTCGTTGCCAGGTCTTTTGGCACCTCCGCCAGGGTGTCCACCATTGCTCTGTTTTTCTGTCTTTTCCCTTTCCTGGCCTCCTGCAGTTCTGTGGTGGGTGGGTTATACATCACTGCAATGACTATCTTGTGCTCTCCAGACTGGATGGTACCTACCATAAAGTCCCTTTCCCCACACACCCCATTCCTTCCATTTCCTCGAATCTCCAATTTTCCCTTAGAGCAGTGCGACCCCTCCTTTCCCCTGCCCCTTCTATCTTTCCTCAGGATCTAATATCCCGTGGGAAGTTTCGCCTTTTTGCCTCATTTAAGTTTAGTTTCTGTGACGGCTATGATGTCTGGGAACATCTCCCCTTTTTTCATTCCACTCTGTGTGTGTGTGTGTGTGTGTGTGTGTTTTTTTTGTTGTGTGTCTTAATATATTGTTCTATGTATTAATGAGTGGGTGTGTTTAAACTTTTTATGTACATTTTTTGGCATACGTTCATGTACAGTATGTGTCCACCACCACTCTCTCACTACCACAATCACAACTACCAGTATCACCATCACCCTATCAGAATCCCGTATCACTATCATCACTATCACCACTAACACCATGCTACTAACACCACTATCACAACCCCAATACTACAACCATTACTACAACCATAATCACCATTTATCACCACCACCACCTTCATTATTATCCATCACCTTCATTATTATCCACACACACACACACACCCGGGGAAAAATAAGTCTCGACCCCTAACCACAATTAGGTGAGTAAAACACACACACACACACACACACACAAACAACACACAATATATATATACACATACGTACGTACACACGCTCGAAAAAGGGTGTACTTGCCCAAAATTTCAGAATGAAAATCTGTTTTTCATAAAGGGAAATCAATCTAAAAAAAAGGGTTTATCATTGACATTAAGTAATTCGAAATAAATTAAAATTTAACCTATGATATATATGTCTTGTCGAATAGGTAATATTTAATTAAACAAGAACTCATTTAAAATTAAGTCATTTCTAAAATGTTCTCTTACACGTTTAAACATAATTTTTTTTTTTAAATTTTCGTCAATGTATTAACTAATAATTTTTTCCAAAGAACCTTAGAAAACTTATTGAACCATATTACAACAAGTGCAATTTAATTTACCTAACCCACTAAAAATTTTTAAAAATTTACAATAATTTAAAAATAAAAATCAAATTTAAATTTGTTTTCGTTTCACCGAATGATTTTGTCGAAATTATTGGATACCAAATTTTCCACCTATTCAGCAAGACGTGCGTTGCTATTTAAACCAAAATTGAAGTTTTACCTATTCGGCACGACATAATATATATTTTTTTTTATTAACAATCGGCCGATTCCACCAAGGCAGGGGGGCCGAAAATAAAACTTTCATCATCATTCACTCAATCACTGTCTTGCCAGAGGGGTTTAAATCAGTTATAAAACTAACATTAACACCCCCCCTTCAGAGCGACACTGTACTTCCCCTCTCCAGGAATCAAGTCCGGCCTGCCTGTTTCCCAACCCCTTTATAAATGTTATTTTTCTCAATCCAACAGCACGTCAAGTAAAAAACCATTTGTCTCCTTCATTTATCAAATACGCTCACACATGTTGTGGAAATCCAAAACCCGCACACAAAACCTCCTTTTCCCCCCCCTCCAACTTTTCCACGCCGACCCCTACCCCCCCTTCCCCCCCTACAGATTTATCACTCTGGTCATTCTGTCTGCCATTTTTCCTACATGTCCGAACCATCTCAACAACCCCTCCTCACCCCCTGGGTAATAGTTTTGGTAATCCCGCACCTCCCCCTAATTTCCAAACCCCGAATTCTCTGCATTATATTCCCCCACACATTGACCTCAGATATGACATCTCCACTGCCCCCCGCCTTCTCCCACAAATTCATCACCCATGCTTCACACCCATATAAGAGTGTTGGTATAATTTTTCTCATACATTCCCCTTTACTTCCATGGACAAGGTTCTTTGTCTCCAACTCCAAGTACTCCACTCACCTTTTCCCCCCATCAATTCTATGATTCACCCATCCTTCATAGACCCATCTGCTGACATGTCCACTCCCAAATATCTGAATACATTCACCTCCTCCATACTCTCCCTCCAATCTGATATCCAATCTTTCGTCACCTAATCATTTTGTTATCCTACACCTTCTCTTTCCTTAATTCACTTTCAATTTTCTTTTTTTACACACCCCCCCAAAATTTCATCCACCAACCTCTGCAACTTCTCTTAAAATTTTCCCAAAAAGCACAGTGTCATCAGAAAAAAGAAACTGTGACAACCCCCTTTTGTATTTGATTCTTTATTTTTTAAACCCCCACACCTCTTGCCAAGACCCTCGATTCACTTTCACATCCCCATCTATAAATATATTGAATCACGGTGACATCACACACCCTTTGTCAAAGGCCCATTTTTACTAAAATCCCCCCCCTCCTACAAAACTAACCTGAGCCTCATATCCTCATAAAAACTTTCACTTTTTCAGTAACCTACCATTTTCCATACACCTGCAACATCTGCCACATTGCCCCCTATCCACCCTATCAAGCCTTTTCCAAACCAAAAGCCACAAAAACCTCTTTACCCTTATCCAAATACTGGTCACCTATATTTTTCCCTGTAAACACTTGGTCTACACCCCCTCCCTTTTCCCCTAAAGCCCCTTGTTCATCTGCTATCCTGCTTTCTGTCCTCAATTCTTTCAATAATAACTCTACCATACACTTTACCAGGTACACTCAACAGACTTTTTCCCCCTATAATTTTTGACTTTTTTTGTCCCCTCTTTTCACCCTTTCCATACATTTTTTAAATAATAGCAACCACTCCAAAACTATATCCCCACCGCTTTTAACATTTCTATCTTTATCCCATCAATCCCAGTTGCCACCCCTTTCATTCTACCCACTGCCTCACGAACTTCCCTCACACTCACAATGGCTCTTCCACACTCCTATAAGATGTTATTCCTCCTTGTCCTATACACGAAATCACAGCTTCCTGTCTTCATCAACATTTAACAACCCCTCAAAATATTCCTCCATCTTACCGATACCTCTAACTCTCCATTTAATAACTCTCCTCTCTTACTTTTAACTGTCAAATCCATTTGTTCTCTAGGCTTCCTCAACTTATTAATCTCACTCCAAAACTTTTCTTATTTTCAACAAAATTTGTTGATAACATCTCACCCACTCTCTCATTTGCTCTCTTTTTACATTGCTTCACCACTCTCTTAACCTCTCTTTTTTCTCCATATACTCTTCCTCCTTGCATCACTTCTACTTGTAAAATCTCTCATATGCTAACTTTTTCCCCTTTACTACTCTCTCTACATCATCATTCCACCAATCACTTTTTCTTCCCCCCGCACCCACTCCGCCTGTAACCACAAACTTCTGCTGAACACTCTAACATTACATTTTTTTAAAACTACCCCATACATCTTTTGAATTTGCCTACACTCTACTGGCCCATCTATCCTCCAAAATTTGTTTATATCTTTCCCAACTGCCTCCTTTTTAGTTTATAAACCTTCACCCTCTCTTACTTACTGTTTCTATTTTCTTTTATCCCATCTACGTTTTACTCCAACTGTAGCTATCCAAAATGATCTTATATCTGTGGCCCCACTATAAACATGTACATCCGAAATCACTCAACAGTCTTTTATCTACCAATACGTAGTCCAACAAAAATACTGTCATTTTGCCCTACATTATATCTTGTATACTTATTTATCCTCTTTTCTTAAAAAATGTATTACCTATAACTAAACCCCTTTCTATACAAAATTCAATCAAAGGGCTCCCATTATCATTTACACCTGGCACCCCAAACTTACCCTACCACACTCTCTACATGTTCTCCTACTTTAGCATTTAGGTCCCCTACCACAATTACTCTCACTTGGTTCAAAAGTTCCTATACATTCGCTTAACATCTCCCAAAATTTCTCTCTCCTCTACCCTCTCTTCTCCTAGTGCATACACGCTATTATGACCCCTTTTGCATCCGACCCTTTTTAATCAACGTATTCTTGAATTTACACATTTATATTCCCTCTTCCTTCCATAACTGATCCTTCAACATTATTGCTACCCTTTCTTAGCTCTAACTCTCTCAGATACTCCTGACTTAATCCCATTTATTTCTCCCACTGAAACTCGCCTACCCCTTCAGCTTTGTTTCCTTAGGAGGGCATCGAACTTCTTTTCATTCATAACATCAGCAATCATATCTTTCTTATCCCACTACATCCACGACATTCAAACATCCCAGTTTTATAAAGTTTTTTTCTTCTCTTTTAGTAAATATGTACAGGAAAAAAGGGGGTTTCTAGCCTATTGCCCCGGCATTTTAGTCGGCTCCTGACACGCATGGCTTATGGAGGGTTAATTTTTCCATTTCCCCCCGGACAATAGAGAAAATAAAAAAAACAAGAGCTATAAGAAAATAAGAAAAAACCCAGATGTGTGTATGTATATATATGCATGTGCATGCCTGTGTATTATGACCTAAAGTGGGAAGAGCAGAAACCCCTTACCGGGGGTTTATGAGACAGAAAAAGACACCAGCAATCCTACCATTTGTAAAATAGTTTCAGGTTTCTGTTTCACGTCCCCTGAGTGGTAATTTCCCCCTGGGTGGTTTGCCCCCACCAACCTTAAAAAACTATAATATATATATATATATATATATATATATATATATATATATATATATATATATATATATATATATATATATATATATATTTATATTATATTTTTATATATATATATATATATATATATATATATATATTTTTATATATATATATATATATATATATATATATATATGTCGTGCCGATTAGGTAAAACTGGAAAATGAAGAACTCACTAAATTAACCCTTTTTCTAAATTTTTTTTATACGTTTAAATATATTTTTTTCATTTATGTTAATGTAAGAATTTATAATTTTGTACCAAGAGAAACTTTGAAACCTCCAACCCTTTTATTACAAAAGGGGAATTTTAATTTTTCCCCCTAACCCAATAAATATATTTTAGATACGTTAACATTAATTTAAATTAAACAAACACAAAAATATATTTTTTGGGATGTTCGAATTTTTTTGGGGGAAATTATTATACAAATTTTCATTGTCTTTTGGAAAGTGGCGTTGTTTTTTGCCAAAACCAAGTTTTACCTAATCCAGAATATATATTTATATATATACACATAATATATATATATATATATATATATTTTATGTTTTATTTTATGTATATATGTATATGTATGTATATATGTATGTATATATGTATATGTATGTATATATGTATGTATATATATATGTATATATGTATGTATGTATGTATATATGTATTTTTTATGTATATATGTATATATATTTTTTATGTATATATATGTATGTATATATATGTATGTATATATATGTATGTATATTTTGTATGTGTAAATAATGTATATATATTTTTTTGTATATATGTATGTATATATGTATGTATATATGTATATATGTATGTATATATGTATGTATATATGGGTGTATGCATCATGTATGTATATATGTATGTATGTGTGTATTAAATTTATGTATATGTATATATATATATATATATATATATATATATATATATATATATATATATATATATATATATATATATATATATATATTTATACACTATCATGTAATGTTTGTGACTTTTGACTAAGTTGCCACAAAAAATTTAATAGTTGCATCTCCGTCTATTTGTCAACAACTTTTTTAGTTGGAGGCACAATTATTTTTAATAGCAGCAAATAACGAAATATAACTATTTTCTACTCCCTCTCCCACCCATCCCTTTCTACAGCACCCTGGGGAATAAAATTGTCTCGACGTCTCATAAAAAAATTCGGGAAAAGTTGATAATTCAATATTGTGTTGCGCCAATTGGGCATCTGGGGATTTTTCCGCAAACGACGACCAAAGTCTTCATACATTAGGTTTGTGCAGTGTAGTAGTTTTTTGATGCTAGAAGTTTCATGAAGTTTGGTTCTTTTGAGTACTATGTACGAATTTTCATTATTAACAGTATGTTTTTTTAGTATTATCAGTTTGGTTTTTATATTACCAGTATGGCTTGTGAGTATTTCTAGTTTAGTTTCCGTCATTTTTTTCATTGGTTTTTTTGGTTCGTGTCTATTCAGCAATTATAATTTTTAGATTTTCGTAAGTTTCGAGCGGTATCTTGAGAAGCCCTAATTTGAAAGGGTTCAAACTTTTATTATTTCTGCATCTTACTTATGAAGGTTTGATTATTACTGGTTGTGTATGTCAGTATACAAATTGTTTCATAAAAACAAAACAGGATATTCTTTAGATAACCTGAGCTTCCACTTTGATTGGGTTCAAACTTTTGGGGAACTTCCTTAGAAATGTTAGAATTGTTTTGAACAGTGTTCCTGCCAGTTATGTTTTCTTTTATAAACGTTGTGGGATTCTTTATTTCTAAAACGTTTCGAATAAAAAAGTAAATGAAAATATATTTTATATCCTGGGGTTCGTGGGGTCCTTTGGTGATATCCTCGCTTTTGATGGAGGAGTGATCAATACGAAAATTGACGTTGAAGAAAACTTTTAAAAGGGTTTTAAAATAAATTTGGGGGGCTATGAAACTTCTGTTTTGGTGTCTTGTCTGTTATGTTGAAGACTTCTTGGGACGGCACTTTCCAAGTAGCACATCATGGTGAACTCATAGTAGACCGAAAGTCTGCCGAAAGAAAGTATTTTCAGAAGAAAGAGTTAAAAAAAACACATGATGGGTCTACAAAGTCGCTGAATGGAACAGGGTAACCGGGTATCATCTGTATTCCATCGAAATTGATGGCTTTGCTGTTGGTACTTTAGTAAATGGGGAAAAAATGTCTATTTTGAAGGTCTTCTTGTTTTTAATGTTATTTCGGGGGGGTTAAAATCGTCAGAATATTTTAAATGGCTTGAAAAGATCATGCCCAAGAGTTTTAGTAGAATTCCCGATAATTTATCTAGGGGGGGAGGGGATACAGCCCATTCCAGATAAGATGGTTCTCAGGGGAAAACCTGTTGTTCTGGCTAACCTATACATCACATCTCGAAGCCGAGAGGTTTTTCCCCTATTATTTCTTTTTGGTCACCCGGGGTTTTTATTGTTTATATTCATCATAGCTACTATACGATTCAATCCTTGCACTCCAACAAATCAACCCAGATCAAGCCCTCCATTCAATTCACACCGAAAAGTCGTCGGTACTCACCTTGATGTTTTTTGCAAAATTTATCATGAACTAAGTTTCAGATTCTACCGCAAACCTTCCAGTCAAACGATCTTTTTTTTATTTCCTGTACCTCAACATCAAGACTAAATTAGCGTCATCAAAGGCTTTTCCTACATGCTCTCTGTATCTGCCATGAATTTCCTGAATGTTTCTTCTAGAACAGATTTTCAAATTGTAATATTTTCTTTTGTCAGAGACTGCAGGCGCTGTGCACACATCTTTAACTTTCCTAGACGAGACACAAAAGAAGATACATAGTCTTGCCTAATAACTTTGTTATTAAACACATCTCCAACATTGGCTCCAACGCCAAATTCCAATTATCCACCACTGCTTCCACTACGGTCAAGGATAACTCAAATAAGGAACACCACCAACTAGTCCAAACCAACGACTGTAACCAAATATTCGTGGTAGAAGCATGCGAGTTCTTAATGCCACATTTCTGAACTGCAGTGTCCAGCAGAATGGACCATTGAACAACGCCTGTGTTTCACACACAAAATTTGCCAAATCACTTGATCAATTACAATGTCAAAGAAGAAAACCTGTTACACAGTTAGAAAGCTTAAACATATCTCGCCTGAATCTCCATTTCCCTTCTTTCCCCTCTAAATACGCACATTCTCTTTTCCCATTAGATCTGTCTGAGGCTTTTGAAACCACTGTGCGAAAAAATTGGCCTTTAAAAGAATTGCGCCATTCTGCATTTGTCTTCATCTCCCACGTTTTTTTTACTGTGCCCTTGTTGCTGCGTGGGATAACGTAATAGTAGTTTTCCTCCCAAAAGGGCTCAGTTATGTTGCAAAAAGCCGTTGTACAGGTCAGGTTCTTGGATATGCGATAAGTATCTTACATCTCTGGGTGTCTTCCTCCTGTGATTCTTTGGCCGTTCCAATCAATTAAATGGTTGGGGGAGCTTCGTTTAAACTCAGACTTTTTTCCAAGTCCTGCTTGAAAAATGTTGTGATTCGTTTTGGTGTTCGGAAATGTGTGTTTGGAGGTATCTGCTTATTTCGCCCACGCATAATTAGTTGCAGTCGCTGCAAGGGATTGTGTATATTACTGGAGTGGATTGAACGTGGTGTTGTTCTTGATTGTAGTTGATGCAGTGCCCGAATTCGGAGATAATGTTGGAAACGCGTTTGGCAGTGTAGTTGTAGTTGGTGGTATTATGTCTAGGTAGTTGAGTGTTGTACGACGTCTTTAATTCTGATGAAGTGACGAGAGAAATTAAGCTTAGAAAATGCTTGTTCGATGAAAGAACATTCTTCAAGGAATTCACTGCTGCAAATATAAAATGCGTAGGAAAGCCTAAGATTACGCTACCTTTAGTTTTACTTTATCGTGATGTAGATAAAGTGGAAGATCGTGATGGTTGTCGGTAGACTGTAAAAAACGAAGTTCGTTGCTAGATTTGCACTGAAGAACATCAGGAAAATGAAGAGTGTCGTCGACCTCTTTTTCGATGGAGTGGGTAGAGTGACACTAAAGCCGAATGTCGTCGTCTGCATAATAGAACCAGGTGATTAAGGAGGGAATAATAAAGAAAAACCACTCAACTTCAGAGATGATCCATGTAAGAAACTCGTGGAGAGAAGTTCGAATGTTTATTTAAAATATATAATTTTCCTAAGGTTCGATGTGATTTATAAAACATCTAGTTGGGATAGAAAGGTTTGTGCTCTGGATACTAGAAGTGGATTAATGTGGGTCATTGGCGTCTTCAGCGATATGTCTGGTGTCCTGAAACTATCCTTTGTCACCAAATATTTCAAAACCATACAACTCATCACTTCCATATTCCTTGTAGACCGAACTGTCACTTGGAAATACATTTGGAAAATAAGAATGTTAAGTATAAGCTGAGGAGTTTCTTGTCCTGGACGTTAATTTTTGTGCATGAATTGAGATCACCAATGTTGATGAGATGTTCAACTAATTGTGGCCAGTAGGTTAGATAGGTGTTCATCAAGAATCCCAGGTAGTTGGTAGGGGACATTACCTATTCAAAGGAGATGGATCTCAAATGTAGCCTTAGTTCCAGACTGTAGGTGACAGGAGTTGAACCCAGAGTGGTCTGCTGCTCCTGGCCGCCGCCGTTTGACAATAGATGTTAAAATGGTGCCATCAACAATAAATGTGAAATCCTGATTAAGAAAAAGCATTTTTTATACAGTTGGTAAATTTTAATTCTGTTTACTATTACAAAATAACATTGCTCGTTATGTCTAGTTAAGGTACGGTCAGAGGAAGACGGAGAGAGAGAGAGGGGAGAAAGGGGGAGAAAAAAAGAGGCTGTTGTTGTGACAATATATTGATATAAATGGGAAAAGATAGTGTGTATTTATTGGATAGCGTGTGTGTGTGTGTGTGTGTTTGAGGTATGTTGTATTAAGTACTGGAGCACTATACATGATGTAACAGATAGGGACAGTATTAAGAAAGAGGAAATCAGAAGAAATGTAGTTTTCTAGTAAAACCTGCAGCCACTTGCCACTGCGTAAACTAGCACAAATGAATGGTTGAATTTAACCAAATAAAGCGTCCAAAATAAACTCGCAAAATAAAAGCGGGATTGAGCAGTTTTCGGCCGGTTTAGCTCGTTTGTACCAGTCCAAAATGTCAGGTTTATTTCGCTCACAACCTTAACTTTAAATGTTACGCATGCCCTAGTTACTCTCTCCTCACTCTCCTTCTCTCCCCCTCTCATTCTCTCTCCCTCTCCCATTCTCTCCCCCTCTCATTCTCTCTTCCTCTCCCATTCATTCTTCCTCTCCCATTTCTCTCCCCCTATCCCATTCTCTCTCTTCCTCTCCCATTCTCTCCCCTATCCCATTCTTTCTCCCTTTCCCATTCTCTCTCCTCTCCTATTATCTCTCTCCCCCTCTCCCATTCTCTCTCTCTATCCACTCCATTCTCTCTCCTCTCTGTCTTTCCCCTTCTCCCATTCTCTCTCTCTCCCTTTCCCATTCTCCCCTCTCCTATTATCTCTCTCCCCCTATCCCATTCTCTCTCCCCCTATCCATTCTCTCTCCCCTATCCCGTTCTCTCTCATCTCTCTCTCCAAGCCCATTTATTAACTTGGATTCTACTAGGTCCTCCCGGTTTCATGATCCTTATCGTACCTGTTCTTACAGATATTTATGGATCCTATCTCCCACTACTTCACTGTCCAGATTGTTCCATTTCCTGACCATTCTAAGTCTGAAGAAATACTGCCAACATCTCATAACTCATTTAATTATCAACTTCAGTTTTGTCCTCGTGTTGCTGTATCTCGTCTTTAAAACAGCATTCTGTTCCGCAAATTCACCTTGGCATTTCCTGTCATTATTTTCTACATCGTCATCACATCATCCCCAAGTCCTCCTGTTTTATAATTGTTATCCTGGGTTGAATTCTCTTAATCTTTCCTCATAGGATATACCTTAATTCCAGGACTAGATCTTGTCGCAAACCTGAGCACTTATTCTAATTTGTTGGTGTGTTTGACCAAGTGTAGGTTTCATAATGGTGCTGTATTCTTCACTAGGCCTGATGTACATGGTATGCAGAGTCCTGAATGACCCTAACTTTGATATCGAAACTCTATTCCTAAGGTTTGCCAGGCGCCTATATGCTGCAGCGATTTATTTGGTTGATGTGCGCCTCTTGAGTAAGATTTTTATAAGCCTTTGAACCCCCTAGCCTGTACTACGTCTGCGATCCTGTTTTGTTCTTTCCCAGGATACATGATTTTCCATTTGGTGAGTTAAAACTCAGGAGCCATTGTTGGACCAGGCACAGCCTGTTCAGATTCCCTTATAGTTCATCTGATTCTCGTCCTCTTTAATTTCATTAGTTTCATCGTCCTGCAAACACAAACACCTCTGAATCTATCCCTTCCATCGTTTCTTTCATATACAAGAAGCAACACCGGACTTGGACTGACCCTTGGCAGGACCCCACTCAACTCATGCACGCCTCTGACACTCGACACGTTTCAACTCTTATTGTTTCCTTGCTGTGTCGGGATTCCCCGATCTATTGCAGTTCTTTAAAGTGCTATACTTCTCAGTTCCACTAGCTTTTGTACCAATCGTTCATGGTACTGTATGAAGTATCTTCTAACAGTCAGAAGATGTTGTAGTCTACACATCACTTCTTTCTCGTGTCTTACTTCCGTTACCATTGTCCTTTTTAACAGTAGGCTTGTGACACATGATTTTCCAACCCCTGAAGCCGTGCTACTTGTTATGTATAAGTCCATTCTTTCTAGGTGCTTCACCACTCAGTTGGTAATGCTGCCCGTCTGTCTTATTCCTAAAAATTGGGAGTACAATTGTTGTCTTCCACACCTCATGCAATTACGCTGTTGGTAGATTTATTAAGGATTGCTGTTAATTGGCACACACGGTGCATTTTCTACCACTTTCAGGACCATGGAGATGTTATCCAGGGCCCACCGACGGTATCAAGTTCACCAAGCAGTTTCTTCACCTCATCCTCGGGTGTGTGCAGTGTGTCCAGCACTTGGGACACACTGCACACGCAAATGAGCTAAACTGCTGGATGATATATATACCTCGAAGGCTGTGTGTGGTGTAGTGTGCTCACCCACTAGTTGTGGTTGCGGGGTCGAGTCATGGCTCTGTTGGCCTGGTGTGTGTATGTGAGGGTGTGTATGTGAGGATATGCTCACCTATTTGAGGAATTTGCAGGGGTCAAGTCATGGCTCTGGCCCCGCCTTTCATGATTGCTACTAGGTCTTCTCTCTCCCTGCTCCATGAGCTTTATCAAACCTCGTCTTAAGGCTTATGTATGGTTCCTGCCTCCACTACGTCACTTTCTAGGCTATTCCACTTTCTGACAACTCTATGACTGAAGAATACTTCCTAACATCCCTTTTGACTCTTAGGAGTCTTCAATTTCCTATGTGACCATTTGTTTCTGTGTCCCCTCTCCAAGAACATCTTGTCTCAGTCCACCTTATCTATTCCTCGCATTATTTTATATGTCACTATCACGTCTCCCTAACCCTCCTGTCCACTAGTGTCGTCAGGCCGATTTCCATAACCTTTCTTGTAGAACAATCCCTTAGCTCTGGGACTGAGTCTTGTTGCAAACCTTTGCACTTTCTCTAATTTCTTGACGTGCTTGACCAGATTGTGGGTTCCAAACTTCAGTGCTGCATACTCCAGTATGGGGCCTGATGTATATGGTGTACAGAGTCTTGAACGATTTCTTTGTGAGGTATTGGAACAATTATTCTTAGGTTTGCCAACCCGCCTGTATGCTGCAGCGTTATCTTGATTGATGTGTACCTCGGGAGATGTGCTCGGTATTATACTCTCACCCCAAGATGCTTTTTTTCATGAGTGAGTTTTGCAGTCTTTGGCACCACCTAGACTATACGCTTCAACCTACGGTCTTCTTTGCCCTTCCCGATCTTCATGCTATAAAATTCATGAATTCAAGAGACAACTCACTCCAGAAATGTTCAAGATATGTCAAAATATTTTATCCACAGTGGCATTTGGCAGGGTTAAATTCAAGGAGCCAGTTACTAGACCAGGCTTGTAGCCTGTCCAGGTCCCTTGTAGTCCTGCCTGATCTCAAACTGATTTAATTCTTCTCATTAACTTCACATCATCTGCAAACAGGGACCTTCACGAGTCTGGTCACAGACCGGGCCGCAGGGGCGTTGACTCAGACTCTCTCCGGTATACTCTCAAGGTATCTCTTCCGTTATGTCATTCACATATACCAAAAATAGGACGGGTCCTGGGACTGACCCCTGGAACCCCACTCGTCGCAGGTGCCCTCTGACACCTCGTCACGTACCATGACTCGTTGTTGCCTCCCTGTCAGATATTCTCTGATCCATTGCAGTGCCTTTCCTGTGGCGTGTGCCTGATTCTCTAACTTTTGTTAACCTCTTGTGAAGAACTGTCGGGCTCGCCAGTCCAAGAAAATGAAGCCTATCCACCCTCTATCTCGTGTCTTACTTCTGTTACCTTGTCATACTCAGTAGGTTTGTGACACAGGATTTTCCTTCCCTGAAACCGTGCTGGTTGTGTTATAAGCTTGTGTCTTTCTAGGTGCTCCACCACTCTCCTCCTGATGATCTTCTCCATGACTTTGCATACTATACACGTCAATGACACAGTCATGGTTTAATGCCTCGTGTCATCTTTCTGTAAAATTAGGTTCATTTGCCATCTTCCAAGCCTCAGGTGGTTGCCCAGTTTCAATGGATGTGTTGAAGATTTTTGTTGTGCAGCACCCCAACATCTCTGCTTCCTCTAAGGACCCACGGAGATGTCTGGTTCCACCGCTTTTGAGGTATCAGTTCACATAGCAGCTTCTTCACCTCCTCCTCGGTTTGTGTATTTCATCCAGCATTTGTTGGTTTACCTCCTATTCTGAATTCACAAGGTCCTATGTCTCCTGTATTACTTCTTTAAATTTCGCGTTGAGCTCCCTCACATCTGGTGTTTTTGTGAACTCCCAACCTTCCTTCTTCAGCCTGATTACCTGGTCTTGTTGTTGTTTTCCTCCTGATGTGGCTATACAACAGCTTCAGATTAGACTTGACTTTTGATGCTATGTCATTTTTCGTATTGTCGCTGAGCCTCCCTTCTTACCTGTGCATATTCGTTTCTGGCTCTTCGGCTAATCTCTTTATTTTCATGGGTCCTTTGTCTTCTGTGCTTTCCATTCTCTAGTGCATAGTTTTGCCTCTTCACCTCTGGGTGAACCAAGGATATTGGTCTTCCCATTCCTGTTTTTGGGAACAAACCCCCCTCTGCCTTTTTGCTTTTTTTTGTCACATGTCCATTTTTTTTACTGGTTTTCCTCCCCAAACTCTCTCCCACTGAACGTCTTTAGGAAGTTCCTCTGCCTGTGTAACCCCCCATTTTGTATTTTTGTTTTTTCCCCTCCTATTCCTGCCCCCCTCCACTTGTGTTTTTACTCACCTAGTTGAGGTTTCAGGGGTTGTGTTTTGCTCCTTTACTCACCGGGGGGTTGCAGGGCGAGACTCAGCTCCGGGGCCCCCCCTTCGTGTCCCCCCCCGGGTCTCTGCTCTCCCCCCCTTTAGCTGATCATACCTTGTCTTAAAACTATGATGGTTCCCCCCTCCCCCTATATCGTTCGCAGACTGTTCCACCCTCTCTCTATGGCTGAAGGGGGGCTTCCAACACCCCCTTTTATATCTGGGTTTTGGGTTCCAGGGTTTTGCCCCCTTTTTTCTGTGTTCCCTCCCCGGGAAACCCCCGTCACTATCTACCTTGTCGTTTCCCCGCCCTTTTTTTGTATGTCGTTATCATTTTCTCCCAACCCTTCTGCCCCAAAATTTGTTTTTTTCCCCCAATTTTTCGGGGATTTGGGTTGGGAACTAGCCTTGCCCAAAACCCTTTTTCACTTTTTTAATTTTTTTGACGTGCTTGTGTGTTTTGGGGAAAATCTATTAATAGCTACAAGAGCAGGGGTTATGCTAGTGGTATTCCTTTTTTTAAAAATCTGTTTATTTTTTTTAATTTCCCAAAGGTTATAGCACATACTAGTTCCCCCTTTAAATCCCCTTTATTGGGTAATAAATATACTGAAGTTGTTTTGATGTATTTTTTGTAATGATAAAAAAGGCACATTCTAAGACGTTTTTAGCATGTAATTTTAGCGTATCTATCATAGTTTTCTCTTCCCCAAATTTTTGAGGATCCCCAAAAAATGGTTATTTCATCTTAAAAATACCCGGGAACCCCACTCCCAAAAATGGGGAATCACAGTTACATTCTCCCTCGTCTCGCTGCCCTTGGGAAGGAGTTAGGGGGTTTTTTATTTGGGGTTTTTTTTAAAGATGACAACGAGTTTCATTCTTAAGGAAAATTTAAAAAATATCATTTTTGGTTTCCCCCGGGCCCTTTTTGAGAAGGGGGCGTAAAAAGTCTCCCTTTCCCCACAGGAGCATATTCCACTGGTCAACTTTTCCGAAGAAAAAAAATTTTATACATTTTCCCCTCCAATTGCCCAAAAAGTGGTGACAATGGTTGCCCCCCTTGCTAAGAAATCTTCTACTACTATTTTAATTCCTTTCAAAATTTTTGGTTTATTTCATGTCTCCCTAAATAACCACGGTGGGGTTAGAACCCCCGATCAGAGAGTCTGGATATTTGAGACTCTCTGATTACGTGGTATGGTTTTTTTTTGTCGTGTCATTACGATTTCGTGAGTCATGTAAAATTTTCATCTTTTTTCCCCTTCAGCCAACAAGGAAATTAAAAATTTTTTTCCTTTTATTATAGTTCATATTGCTCAACTCTGGCAGCCATTATGTTGCTTTTTCCCGAACATTTTTCTTTTTCAGTTTTGAGTGTGGGCAACCCCTGCAAATTTTTTTCCCCTCTTAGCATTTCACCATCCATACATTTCAATGTTATTTTAAAAATACCAGAATAACACATA
>WNWK01040769.1:0-16803 GCA_009830355.1 Cherax destructor
GATTTTCCTACTGCGCACACTGACCCGCAGACCCATTCTCTCATCCTAGGCCTACCAGCTGTTTCCAATTTGAACCGCTAGAATTTCACGCGTACTAGTACGGCACCAACCCTGCTGTAAACGTACTGAGTACGGCACCGACCCGAAAGGGTTAAATCGTTCCTAGGAGGGATATGTGATTTTTATGATAGGATTTAGGGAAATCGGTTGGCCAAACTTGAGTGCGGGATGTAGGAAATACAGTGGTTGTGTCCTGAAGGATGAGTGAGGATGTTACAGTCCTGGAGGTGGGAAGTACAGTCCTGTACTCTGAAGGATGGGTGGGGGATGTTACAGTACTGAAGTGGGAAGTACAGTACCTGTACTCTGAAGGATGGGTGGGGATGTTCAGTTCTGGAGGTTGAAAGTAGTGACTGTACCCTGAAGGATGAGTGAGGATGTTACAGTACTGGAGATGGGAAGTACAGTCCTGTACTCTGAAGGATGAGTGAGGATGTTAGTCCTGGAGGTGGGAAGTGTACCTGTACTCTGAAGGATGAGTGAGGATGTTACAGTCCTGGAGGTGGGAAGACAGTCCTGTACTCTGAAGGATGAGTGAGGATGTTACAGTCCTGGAGGTGGGAAGTACAGTGCCTGTACTCTGAAGGATAGTGAGGATGTTACAGCTCAGGGTCACCTGAACTGTGATATCAGCACACCTCTGGCAAGACAGTAACTAACAGAGTGATGGTAAAGCAACTCCTCTTGTTTTAGTCGCCCTGCCTGGTGGAAGACGGCTAGTGTTTGATAAACAAAACTTCCTCTTTATAAGTATTGATCTGTCTTATTCTGTGCATTGACAAGTTGAAGATGCTGAAATAAATTTTTTTTTTTTATTGCTAGGGAAAGGTAGGGGTGTGTAGACCAAGTGTTTGCAGTAAAACATAGGTGAACAATATTTGGATAAGGGTAAAAGAGGTTTTTGGCATTTATGGATTTGGAAAGGCGTATGATAGGGTGGATAGGGGGCAATGTGGCAGATGTTGCGGTGTATGGAATAGGAGGTAGGTTACTGAAAGCAGTGAAAAGCTTTTATGAGGATAGTGAGGCTCAGGTTAGTGTGTGAGAGAGGGGAGATTATTTCTCGTAAAAGTAGGCCTTAGACAAGGGATGTGTGATGTCACCGTGGTTGTTCAATATATTTATAGATGGGGTTGTAAGAAAGTGAATCGGGTCTTGGCAAGAGGTGTGGGGTTAAAAGACAAAGAATCAAATACAAAGTGGGAATTGTCACAGTTGCTTGCTGATGACACTGTGCTTTTGGGAGATTCTGAAGAGAAGTTGCAGAGGTTGGTGGATGAATTTGGTAAGGTATGTAAAAGAAGAAAATTGAAAGTGCATATAAAAAAGAGTAAGGTGATGAGGATAACAAAAGATTAGGTGACGAAAAGATTGGTTATCAGATTGGAGGGGAGAGAGTATGGAGGAGGTGAATGTATTCAGATATTTGGGAGTGGACATGTCAGAGATGGGCTATGAAGGATGAGGTGAATCATAGAATTGATGAGGGAAAAGGTTGATGGTGCCCGGTCTGTGGAGACAAAGAACTTTGTCCATGGAAGTTAAGAGGGGAATGTGAGAGTACAGTGGTACCCCGACTTACGATGGTCCCAAACACACCCTTTTATGTAAGTTGATTTTTAAATGCTTTTGTAAGTGTTATTTTGGGGGTCTAAAAGGACTAGTCTATTTTACATCATTTCTTATGGAGATAAATTCGTTTGGTAATGGCATGAACAGCATTCTGGAATGAAAAAATTCGAAGTCGGTACCACTGTATAGTTATACCAACACACTTATATGGGTGTGAAGCATGGGTGATGAATGTCGCAAGAGGAGAAGGCTGGAGGCAGTGGAGATGTCATGTCTGAGGTCAATGTGTGGTGTGAATATAATGCAGAGAATTCAGAGTTTGGAAATTAGGAGGAGTGCGGGATTACCAAAACTATTATCCAGAGGGCTGAGGAGGGGTTGTTGAGGTGGTTGGACATGAGAGAATGAAACGAAACAGAATGACCTCGAGGAAAAAGGGAGGAAGGCGGGGTAGGGGTCGGCCTAGGAAAGGTTGGAGGAGGGTAAAAAGAGGTTTTTGTGCGAGGCTTGGATTTCCAGCAAGCATCGTGTGCGTTTTGATAGGAGTGAATGGAGACAAATGGTTTTAATACGTGACGTGCTGTTGGAGTGTGAGCAAAGTAACATTTATGAAGAGGATTCAGGGAAACAGTCAGGCCGGACAGTCCTGGAGATGGGAATCAGTGTCTGCACTCTAAGGAGGGGGTGTTAATGTTGCATTTTATAACTGTAGTGTAAAGCACCCCTCTGGCAGGAACAGTGATGGAGTGAATGATGACGAAAGTTTTCTTTTTCGGAGCCACCCTGCCTTGGTGGGAATCGCCGATGTGTTAATAAATAAAAAAATAAGCTAAAATACTATGCAGTTTTAAAAATACAGTGTGTCCTGGCTTCCCAGGGGATACCTTCCAAGATCTACCCTGAATGCCGAAACACTGATAGTACCAACCTTATACAGTGGACCCCCGAGTTTCGTAAGTTCTTCTTCGTAAACATCGTGTTTCTAAGCTTTCGATTTCGAGAATCGTAAGGCTCGTGTTTATAACGTATTAGGCCTGTCCGCCTCTCCGCGCCTGCGCGGGGCAGGAGCCACCAGTGAGCGTTGTTTACCATTGAGAGAACTTACCTAGCGTGTCTTTCAAACATTCACACTACATTTGGTGTTTTGGTGCTTTAGTGATTGTCACTGTGAAATAAGTCACCATGGGTCCAAAAGAAGCTTCCTAGTACCCTGTGGTAAAGAAAGTGAGGAACACCATCGAACTGAAGAAGAGATTATAGAAAAATATGAGAGTGGCGTACGTCTGAGTGATCTTGCCAGGATGTACAACAAAACCCCTTCTACTATCAGCTCTATCCTGGCAAGAAATGAGATCAGAAGCTAATGTTGCAAAAAGGGTTGATATGTTAACGAAAAATAGATCGAAAACAGTGGATGAGGTTGAGGAAGTTGTTGTGGATCCATGAAAAACAGAGAGGGGTGATAGTATTTCCATGGCGATAATTTGTGAAAAGGCAAGGAAGTTGCAGATCTTGTCAAGACAATCCTGCAACCAGTGGTGAGACAAGGGATTTTAAAGCCAGCAAGGCTGGTTTGACAGGTTTAAGCAGTGGCATACACAGTGGGAGGCATGGTGGGCGCCGCTCAGACAAACGTGCAGCGAAAATTTATCATAATTCCAGGGTTGGAGAGGGAAATTCCTCCCCAACAAGTGTTTAACTTGATGAAACAGGCCTGTTTGGAAGAAAATGCTCAACAGGACCTACATTACTCAGGAGGAAAAGGCACAGCCAGGACACAAGCCTATGAAAGACAGGCTAACTCTCATGTTTGTTCTAATCGGTGGGGATTTTAAAGTGAAGCCTTTACTGGTGTATCACTATGAAAATCCCAGACCCTTCAAGAATCACAGTGTTGCAGAATAATTTGTGTATTGGAAGGCTAACACCAAGGCATGGGTCACTATGGAAATTTTCAAGGAATTGTGGGTGTTTGCCCTACGTGAAAAATACCTCTTGGAAAAAAATTGCCACTCAAGTGCCTCCTGATTGGCAATGCCCTGCTCACCTCCAACCCAAAATTTTGTCTGACAAGTTTATTTCATCAAGTGAAGTTCTTGCCTCCTAACACCCTCCTCTCCTCCAGCCCATGGACCACAGGTCATTTCCAACCAAAACCCCCCAAAGCACTGTTTGAAAAGGTGCTTTGAAGGACCTTGGACACTGAGTTGACCCTAAGAGATTCTGGAAAGATCACTTCAATATTGTGCAATGCATACGCCTTTAGGTAAGGCTTGGGAGGGTGACTTCCAGGACTTTGAACTCTTGGAGACCATTGTGGCCAGGTTTGTCCAACGGGAGGGATTTTGAAGGTTTGAGGCTGACCCTGGACCCTGTGCCTGTTGGGACTCTATTGTGGTGGGGAACAACCTGGGGTTAGGTGGTGGTGAGGATGTGGAAGAGTTGGTGGGGCCCACGGGGTGAGCAACAACTGAAGAGCTGTGAGCTTTCTGGAACAGAACAGACCATAGCAGGTTGCTTAAAAGGAGAAGGGGAGAGACAGAAGGAGGTGCCCTCTTCAGTTTAGGAATTTCAAAGTGGAATGAGTTAGACTTTTTAAAACACTTCATGACAGAGCCATGGCACCAGGAAATGTTGAAGGGTGAAAACAGAACCGGCAGTTACTTCCCGGCAGGGGTCTGGTGACTCTCAAGCGGTCCTAGTGGATTAAAAGACCAAAAGGAAGTAACCCCAGAGGGACTTGTTACCTGAAGTCCTTTTGGAGGGTTCCCTTCAAACTAACTCCCTCCCCCTATCAGCAACTCTACCTTCAGATCCCAACTCTTCAAAAAAAGGTAAATAAATGTTATATATATATATATATTGTTTTTAATTTAGTATGGAATATTTTTTTGTGGAACAGATTAATTGTATTTACATTATTTCTTATGGGAAATAATGGTTGAATTGTAAACTTCATGTTAAAGTACTAGCTCCTGGAACGGAAAAATTACGTCTCGGGGTCCACTGTATTTCGTTTTTGTTTACATACGTACCTTGATAAAGTTTGATTGATAAATTATGCACAAATTGGAGGTTATCACTTTTTCACGTGGGAAGTATAAGGCTTCTCTGAGCTTTGAAGAACTGCCACCATCACTACTGTTGTTCTTTGGGGCCATTATTAACAAAATTAATTTTATTTTGGGGCTACAGTAAACCCTGGATAACTAAACCGGTACCAAATAAGGATATGGGGGCTCTACTGTGTTGATAAATCGATGATTGGGAATTTGAATGGACGTGTAAAAATACGGTTAGAATCGCTGGGGCTATAACCGGGTACTTTAAGGATATTTTGAGAATTTTTGACGGTGTGGTGCATTTGAAGGATCTGCAAGTATGGCCGTGACCTTGGAGTTTGTTCAGTCAACACCTCCCTGGCCCAGTCATTGACCAGGCTTCCTGGTGGATCGGGCCTCATCAACCTGGCTACTTCAGTGTTATAATAATAATAATTATTATTTTTATTTCCAAAGATAAAATGTTCGTCACAGATGGGTGACATTTACTCAGGCATTCAGAAAACCCTGATTGTGGAGGCATTTTGGAAACATGACCTAACTTAACATTACAGTGGCATTAACTAATTACTTATATATAAGGACTTAAGGATATATAAAAAAAAGAACTTAGGACTTACAAGGAGAACAAATAAAACATAATTATTATTATTTTTGACATGTTTATGGTTGAATAATGCTTAGCATATTAACACATTTTTAACAAATTAATCATGTTTAATTGTTTTAGAATTAGTGATAATGGGCAAGTAAACACAGGCGGTCCCTTTCTTGATGGGGATACATTCTAAGAAAACCCGTCATAAGTTAAACTATTGTAAGTTATATAATATCATGAAATCAATTAAATAACTCTTCACTAGTCCATAACAATACAACTAAATATCAATATTGAAAAGTCAATAAATAAAAACAAGTTAGGAACTTTACCTTATTTGGGCAATTATCTTAAGTTTCATCTCCAAAGTAATTGCTCTTGTAATAAAAGTTGAAATATTCTAAGTCGAACCACCGTAATGAGGACTTATTTGCAGTCGAGGGATTGCTTACCATTATTTTTTTTTTTTTTTTTTTTTTTTATATTCTCATGTTTGTTGTGTTTTCCTGGCCAGGCAGCACAGCCGGTGATGAGATGTCAACCTGACCCTCATCTCCGGGGACCGGGGTGAGACGGGAGGCTCGGTTCGAGAACTTCCCGTTCACCCAAACCTTCCGGCGACAGTGACATGCCACCCGCCCAATCCACTCTGGAGGATTAAGGCGAAAATACACAGAAGGTAGTGGTGATTGGTGCAAGCAATTGAGGATGCAGAACATAACAGAGTAATGCTTTGAATTTACACTATTAACCAAAATATTAACCAATCAACCTCAATGACCCTCATGTAGTAGATAAACTTTAATCAGATAATCAGTCTTAACAACCTTTGTGTAGTAGACAGACTTTAAACCCCATTAACCAACCCAACAGTCTTAATGACCCTGGTGTAGTAGATAGACTTTAATCCCATTAACCAACCAATCTATTTTACAGCACTATAACAATACACCTAGTATAATACAATTTTTGTATTTTCCAGGAGACAGCCTACACCTACAATGCTGTAGAAGGCAGTTCCGTCGAGTTAGAGAAGAAAGGTCACTCACGCAAGGACCCCCCGCCAGGTACAGTATGCATCTTGTCCCCGCCAGGTACAGTATGCATCTTGTCCCAGCCAGGTACAGTATGCGTCTTGTCCCAGCCAGGTACAGTATGCATCTTGTCCCAGTCAGGTACAGTACTCGACTTGTCCCAGCCAGGTACAGTACTCGACTTGTCCCAGCCAGGTACAGTACTCGACTTGTCCCAGCCAGGTACAGTACACATCTTGTCTCAGCAAGGTGCAGTATGCGTCTTGTCCCAGTCAGGTACAGTACATGTCTTGTCTCCGTATCTTGTTGTCTAGATCTGGCGTGTCTCCGGCGGCCCGGCTGCAGAGTGAATGATGGTGAATGTTTTTCTTTGTGTCACCCTGCCTTGACAGGACATAACTGTTGAGATAATAATAATAATAACAATACAGTGAACCCCCGGTTAACGAACACCCCGGAAATCGTACAATTATGTAAGTATAATATTGTAAGTGCTTGTGGAAGTGTATTTTTGGGGGTCTGAAATAGACTAACCTACGTGACATTATTTCTTAAGGAAGTAAATTCGTTCGGTAATGGCACTTGAGCAGGCTTCTGGGATGAAGTTTTTTCGTTAACCAGGGGTCCACTGTATACTAAATTAATTATGATATAAATTATAATAATTATAAAAAATAAATTATAATAATTATAAAAAATAAAATATATAATCATTATAATAACAATAAATATTATATATTATGATTACTATTATTATTGTATAATTATTATAATATTATAATTATAATATAAATACGTATTATATATAATTATAATATAAATACGTATTATATATAATTATAATATAAATATTATAGTTGTACTAGTAATAATAGTTCAATAATAATTCAAAATAACCTCTCAAAAAACAGGTTAAAACACTCAATGCATCATTTCGGAAATCTCCGATGTTTATGTTTTTATGGCACGAACGGCTCCCTGGCAGGTTATGGCTACACAAACTACGACGATGCAGACTACAGCTTCCGTCAGCAGGCAGGCACGGCGGATGATGGCTGGGGTTCGCAGGTTATTGGCGACTTCGGAGGTTACAGAGGTGTGGGGGGTTAGGGGGGTTAGCCGAGGCTTGCGTTTAGCTTCTGTTTGGTTTCCTTTTGATTTCTATTTGGTATCCATTTGGTTTTTGTTTGGTTCCATTTGGCTTCCGTTTTGTCTCTGACTTCTGTTTGGTATCTGGCTCCCATTTTTGTTTGGTTCCATTTGGTTTCTGTTTGACTTCTGTTTGGTATCTGGCTTCCATTTGGTATCTGTTTGATTTCCATTTGGTTTCCATTTGTTTTTGGCTTAGTTTCCTTTTGGTTTCTGTTTAGTTGCATTTGGCTTCCATTTGCCTTCCGTGTGGCTGTTTGTCAAGCTTAGTCGTTGATGTACACTGTAGTTTAGGCTGCACAACGATTATCATCGTATTGATGGTTAACTATGAAGGCAGTTGACAAATAAGACGTGTATGCAACAAAAGTGTTGCACACATGTCTTATACATCAACTAGTGTATATTATACACCACTAATACCGTGATAAATAACTCTGTCTTGTTTACGTTCAGTTTATTGATGTTGGCCTTTTTTATGGCATGTTTTCGTGCCTTTACATTAATGACCCCTTTTTCGTTTGCTAAGTTTTCTAGAATTTTGTTTATTTCTTGCACGTTTGCTGTACATACGTAGTGTAGTGCATGCTCCACCATTGCCGTATGTAAAACACGAGAAAAAACAGGTACACTAAATCCTTGACTTACAGACACCTTGAGAATCTCCTGTATTGTGTATACATGTATTATTATTGTACACAATACAGGTCCCCAACGTGTTGAGGACTTATTGTATTGGGGAAACTGGATTATACCTGGAGTATACTTGGTGCTCAGCGGAGTGCTCCACTGAGACGTGCTCTAGATTTAAGGTTTAGTCAGCTCTTTTATAATTATTTATTTTTTATTTTTTAATACAGCGGCTGTCTCCCACCAAGGCAGGGTGGCCTGAAAAAAAAAAAAAACTTTCATCATCGTTCCTCCATCTCTGTCTTGCCAGAAGCGTGCTTACACTACAGTTATAAAACTGCAACATTAACACCCTCCTTCAGAGTGCCGATACTGTACTTCCCATCTCCAGGACTCATGTCCGGCATGCCGGTTTCCTGAATCCCTTCATAAATGTTACCTTGCTCACACTCCAACAGCACGTCAAGTCCTAAAAACCATTTGTCTCCATTCTCCATTGTCTCCATTGTCGCATTCACTTCTCTTACAACTCCATCTATAAATATATTGAACAGTCATGATGACATCACACATCCCAGTCTAAGGCCTACTTTTACTGGGAAATAATCTCCCTCTCTCCTACATACTCTAACCTGAGCCTCACTATCCTCCTAAAAACTCTTCACTGCTTTCAGTAACCTACCTCCTATTCCATACATTTGCAACATCTGCCACATTGCCCCCCTATCCACCTTATCATATGCCTTTTCCAAATCCATAAATGCCACAAAAACCTCTTTACCCTTACCTAAATACTGTTCACCTATATGTTTCACTGTAAACACTTGGTTTTCCAACAAATCATAAGTTGAAAATATCGCAAGTCATATGTGAATACAGTGTTTAGTTTGATATCTTTATTATGCACCCCATACCCATCCTGTGGGCGGTAGTCAAAAGATTACAGAGGTACATAATGGGTCCAGGGACTGGACCTCAAAGTTTGATGGCTGAGCAAGTTACAAAGGTAATGAACTCAGATGGTCACAATCATGACAAGTTACAAAGGTATTTGCAGATTACAGAGGTATATATGGGTCCAGAGACTGGGCCCCAAAGTTTTGATAGCTGAACAAGGTACAATGGTAATTAATTCACTAGTTACAAGGTAATGAATCATGTAAGTAAATTTACTTACGTCTGTACATGGTTGCACTCATGAACAAATTATAAAGCAATGAGCAATCTATTAGTCTACACCCAGCCACTGAATACAGTGGTCCCTCAGTTTCGTGCATCTCCAAACTCGAACATTTATGTAAGTGTATTTTGAAGTGCTGTTGCAAGTGTATTTTTGGGGTCTGAAATAGACTAACCTACATGACATTATTTCTTAAGGAAGTAAATTTGTTCGGTAATGGCACTTGAGCAGCATTCTGGTACAAATTTTCGGTGAAAACCAAGGGACCACTGTACAGTGGACCCCAGATTACGTCATTATTTAATTCCAGAATGCTGTTCAAGTGCCGTTACCGAACAATTTGTTCCCATAATGAATAATGTAAATTAGATTAGTCCTTTTAGACCCCCAAAAATACACTTACAAAAGCACTTACAAAAATACACTTACATAATTGTTCGAGTTTGGAGCAGTACGTAATCCGGGGGTCCACTGTATATGATAAATAAATACGTCACTAAATAAGTAAATAAACAAATAATTGTTGTAACTAAATACAGTGGTACCTCGAGTTACGATATTTTTTCGTTTGAGAATGCTGTTCAAGTGCCATTACCAAACGAATTTATCCCCATAAGGAATAATGTAAAATAGACTAGTCCTTTTACACCCCCAAAAATATACTTGCAAAAGCATTTAAAAAAAATAAACTTACATAAAAGGGCGATTTTGGGGACCATCGTAACTCGAGGTACTACTGTACCAGTATTGAAGAGTGAATGCAAGTTTATCTTATCAATAAACGTACAGTACTGTACGATAAGTTGAACCATCGTAAAGTTGGAATATCATAAGTTGAACCATGGTACACAAGGTGCACCTGCATTTTGAATTTAGTGGTAGGTTGGAAATAGTCTTATTAAAAATTTGTAAATCATTGACAGTTTTGATAAATGAGCATTTCCATTAGTTCTGAGCACTGCCTAATGTGATAGACATTGACAGCAAGTGATATACACACTGTCATTGTCAAGTCCTACCTCACTAATAGAAAGCAATACGTCTCTGTCAATGACACAACCTCGTCAACAAGACCCCTGGACACTGGTGTACCCCAGGGTAGCATTCTTGACCCCCTCCTTTTCCTTTTATACATCATTCTCTTTGCTGATGACATTACTTTTGTCATCTCCCATCCTAATCTAGCCTCACTCAACACTATTGTTAACGAAGAACTTGGAAAAATAGCAACCTGGTTGACAAAACCTTTTACATTATGTTTGGGAGTAAAGCAAGTGAGGTCCAACTAAACATTATGCTTAACAACACCCTTATTGTTAAACATAATGAGGGAAAATTCCTGGGTCTCCACCTTGACAGCAACCAGAAATTCAACACCCATATCTAACACAACAAAAAAAGTATCTAAAACAGTTGTCATCCTCTCAAAGATACATTACTATGTACCACAAACAGCACTACTTACACTATACTATTCACTGATCTACCCTTACCTCACCTGTGCTATTGTGCTGGGGCATCCACAACGACAAACCACCTAAAATCAATAATAAAACAAAAAGCCGCAGTGCGAATGATCACACAATCCACTGCTAGACAACACCCCCCTCCCCCACTCTTTAAAGACCTAAACCTACGCACTATACAAAACATTCACTCGTACTATTGTGCAACCTGCGTTTACAGAACAATCAATTCTAATATAAATCCCGACCTGAAATGTTTTCTTGACAGTTATGATACGACTCATAGACACAACATTAGGCACAAATCTCTGTGACATTCCCTGTGTCAAGCTAAATCTTTTTAAAAAATCATTACAGTGGACCCCCGAGTTTCGGTCACCGCGGAAATCGAACAATTATGTAAGTTTAATATTGTAAGTGCTTTTGTATGTGTATTTTTGGAGTCTGAAAGGACTAATCTAATTTACATTTTTCCTTAAGGGAACAAATTCGTTCGGTAATGGCACTTGAACAGCCTTTTGGAATGAATTATGACCAAAACTCAGGAGTCCACTGTACAATGGACCTCGGTTAACGAAAGGTTTAGTTAACGAAAAATCGGTTACCAAAGCTTTTTCGGTATCAGTTAGCGAAAAATCCTCGGTTAGCGAAACGTATTAGACCTGTCCGCCTGCTCTGCACCTGGCCTGCACCTCGCAAGACGCCAGTGAGCGTTGTTTACCATTGAGAGAACATTACCCAGCGCTCTTTCAAACATTCACAATACATTTGGTGTCTTTTTGGTGGTTTAGTGATTGTCACTGTGAAATAAGTTACCATAGGTCCAAAGAAGCTTCCTAGTGGCACCCCAGTGGTAAAGAGAGTGAGGAACACCATCGAACTGAAGAAAGAGATAATAAAAAAAATATGAGTGGCGTACGTCTGAGTGGTCTTGCCAGGATGTACAAGAAAAGTGCATCTACTATTGGCACTATCCTGGCACAGAGAAATGAGATCAAGGAAGCTAATGTTGCAAAAGGGGTTAATTTGTTAACGAAACAAAAATCGAAAACAGTGGATGAGGTTGAGAAGTTACTGATGGTGTGGATCAATGAAAAACTGATAGCGGGTGATAGTATTTCCATGGCGATAATTTGTGAAAAGGCAAGGAAGTTGCACGCAGATCTTGTCAAGATAATGCCTGGAACCAGTGGTGATGTGAGTGATTTTAAAGCCAGCAAAGGCTGGTTTGAGAGGTTTAAGAACGTTGTGGCATACACAGTGTTGTGAGGCATAGTGAGGCAGCCAGCTCAGACAAACGTTCAGCTGAAAAATTTGTGAGTGATTTTAAGGGGTTTGTAGAGGCTGAAGAATTCCTCCCCCAACAAGTGTTTAATTGTGATGAAACAGGCCTGTTTTGGAAGAAAATACCCAACAGGACCCTCATTACTCAGGAGGAAAAGGCACAGCCAGGACACAAGCCTATGAAAGACAGGCTAACTCTTATGATATGTGCCAATGCCAGTGGTGATTTTAAAGTGAAGCCTTTACTGGTGTATCACTCAGAAAATCCCAGAGCCTTCAAGAAACACAGTGTTGACAAGAATAATTTGTGTGTGCATTGGAAGGCTAACACCAAGGCATGGGTCACTATGGAGATTTTCAAGGAATGGGTGACTGGAGTGTTTGGCCCTAGTGTGAAGAAATACCTCTTGGAAAAGAAATTGCCACTCAAGTGCCTCCTGGTACTGGACAATGGTCCTGCTCATCCTCACAACTTGGAAGAGTTGTTGTCTGACAAGTTCAATTTCATCAGAATGAAGTTCTTGCCTCCTAACACCACTCCTCTCATCCAGCCCATAGACCAGCAGGTCATTGCAAACTTCACGAAACTGTACACCAAAGCAGTGTTTCAGAGGTGCTTTAATATGACCAATGACTCTGCATTGACCTTAAGAGAGTTCTGGAAAGATCACTTCAGTATCGTGCATTGCCTAGGCCTTATAGGTAAGGCTTGGGAGGGAGTGACTTCCAGGACTTTGAACTCTGCTTGGAGACCACTGTGGCCAGATTGTGTTGAAAAGAGGGATTTTGAAGGATTTGAGGCTGACCCTGACGACCCTGTGCTTGTTGTGGAAGATATTGTGGAATTGGGCAAGTCCCTGGGGTTGGAGGTGAGTGGTGAGGATGTGGAAGAGTTGGTGGAGGAGCACAGGATAGAGCTAACAACTGAAGAGCTGCAAGAGCTTTATCTGGAACAGCAACAGACCACAGTTGAGGTTATTGCTTCACAGGAGGAGGGAGAGAGAGAAGGAGGTGCCTTCTTCAGCACTTAAGGAAATGTGTTCTATGTGGAGTAGGTTGCAGACATTGAAAGACACCACCCTGAGCAAGCTGAAATGAGCCTTCTGTGCAACCACTTCAGTGACAGGGCCATGTTGTACATCAGGAAAGTATTAAAGAGTCGCCAGAAACAGAGAACTGTGGACAGTTACTTCACCAGGCAGGGTCTAGTGACTCTCAAGCTGGTCCTAGTGGCATTAAAAGACCAAGAAGGAAGTAACCCCAGAGAGGACTTGTTATCTGAAATTCTTTTGTAGGGATTCCCCTTCCAACCACTAACACCCTGCCCCTGTCATCATCCCTATCTTCCAGATGCCTGCAAGTCTCTTCAATAAAGGTAAGTAAATGTTATTTATATTATATTTAATGTGATTTTTTGTGGAACGGATTAATTGTATTTACATTATTTCTTATGGGAAATAAGGGTTCGGATTACGAAAGATTCAGATTAAGTAATAGCTCCTGGAACGGATTAATTTCGTTAACCGAGGGTCCACTGTATACATAAAGGGCCCAAAATCTGGAACTCTGCCTGAGATCTCCAGAACCACTGGCTCAGCATTTTAAAACTACAGCTTAAAAGCACTTTATCTCCTTAACCTATCTTAGTCCATCATAAATACATATGTAAAACTACGTATACATGTATTTGCTCAATATCGTGAACATAGGTAAAACATTATAATCAATATACAGTGGTACCTCGACTTAATATTTTTCATTCCAGAATGCTGTTCAAGTGCCATTACCAAACGAATTTATCTCCTTAAGAAATAATGTAAAATAGACTAGTCTGTTTAGACCCCTAAAAGTACACTTACAAAAGCATTTAAAAAATAAACTTACATAAAAGGGTATGTTTGGGGACCATCGTAAGTCGAGGTACCACTGTATGTACTTACAGTGGACCCCAGTATCGTAATTAATCCGTTCCAGGAACTAGTACTTAACACGAAGTTTACGAATTCGAACCATTATTTCCCATAAGAAATAATGTAAATACAATTAATCCGTTCCACAAAAAATATTCACATACTAAATTAAAAACAATATATATATATATATCTAGGTAGTAGGTTGGTAGACAGCAACCGCCCAGGAGGTGCTACCGTCCTGCCAAGGAGTGTAAAACAAAGCCTGTAATTGTTTTACATGATGGTAGGATTGCTGGTGTCTTTTTTCTGTCTCATAAACATGCAAGATTTCAGGTACATCTTGCTATTCTACTACACTTAGGTCACACTCACACATTCATGTACAAGCATATATATACACACCCTCTGGGTTTTCTTCTATTTTCTTACTAGTTCTTGTTCTTATTTCCTCTTATCTCCATGGGGAAGTGGACCAAATTCTTCCTCCGTAAGCCATGCGTGTCGTAAGAGGCGATTAACATGCTGGGAGCAAGGGCTAGTAACCCTTCCTCCTGTATATATTACTAAATGTAAAATGGGAAACTGTTTTTTTTTGGGCCCCCCACCGGGAAAGGGGTGTTGAAAGAAAAAAAAGATATCAGGGACCCCGATTTTAAATTTTTTCTTCCAGAACCCCCTTTCAAGTGCCATTCCAAAAATTTTCTCCTTAAGAAATAAGAAATAGACGCTTTTTAAACCCCCCAAAAAGTACACTTACAAAAGCTTTAAAAAAAATAAATTTACAAAAAAGGGTTTTTGGGGGACCATCGAAGTCAGGTAATTTATATAATATATATATATAATATATAATATATATATATATATATAATTTACTTATTTTTTATTGAAAGTTCAGGCATGGGGAAGGTAGATCTGATGGGGGCGGGGGGGGGGGAAAGGGGGAACCCCCCAAAAAGGATTTCGGGAATCCCTTCTTTTTCCCCTTTTTTTTTTTAATGCCATAGGAATTTAGTCCCCCCCCTCCCTTTGGGAAAACTTCCGAGCCCTCTTTTTGGGCCCTTAACCCTTTCCCCAAGTCAAGGGTTTTGCCCATGGTGGTACAGGGGGTCATTTAGCTTGCTGGGGGTGGGTCTTTCAACAAATGTCTAACCTTCCACTTTCAACTCCTTTAAAAAAGAGGGACCCCCTTTCTGTCCCACCCCCCCCTTTAAAAAAACCCCCCCTGTGGCTTTGTGTTCCCGATAATTTAGCTCTTTTGTTTTGTTTCCCCCGTGGGGGCCCCCCCCCTTTCCATCTCCCTCACCCCCAACCCCCGGTTGTTTTCCCCTTTTCCAAAAGAGCCACAAACAGGGGGTTTTAAAACCCCGGGGCAGTAAAACCCCTTAAAATCCCCCCGTGGGACCCTGGCCCCTTTAAAAAGAGCATTCCCGGCCCTCCCCCCCCCTATAAGGGGCATTCCCAAAGTTGAATGATCTTTTGAACTTTGGGGAACTCAGGCCCCCGGTCACCCAAAACTTTCAAAAGTTTTTGGTCAGCCCCAAAAGGGGAAGACCCACCTGGCTGGAGGAGGGAGGTTAGGGGGCAAGAATTTCCCGGAAAATTAACCTTCAGACAAACACTTTTAAAAAGGGGGCCCCGGGATTTCCAGACAGGGGCACTAGGGGAATTTTTTTCAAGAGGACCCCAGGAAAAATTTCCGTCACCCCTTTTGAAAATCCATAAATGGGTTTAACACACAAATTCTTGTCAACACCTGATTCTTTTGGGGGTTTTCATAGTGATACCATAAACCCTTTTTAAACCCCCCCCCATTAGGGGAAAAAACAGAAGGTTGCCTTTTTAAGGGTTTTTTCCCCGGGTTTTTCCTCCGAAAATTTGCGTTATTTTTTTCCGCGGGGCCCCCCCAAGTTCACTTGTTGGGGGGGGTTTTAGCCTCACAACCCCGGAATTCATGCATAAATTTTTACCGTTGTCCGGTCGTCCCAGCCCACAACACTGTGTATGCCACCCCCTTTTTAAACCCCTCAAAGTTTTGCTTTTTTTAAACCTTTTCACCACTGGTTGGGATTGCTTGACAAGATCTGGGCAACTTCCTTCTTCACAAATTATGCCTGGAAATACTATCACCCCCCTCTGTTTTTAGGATTTTTCCAAAAAACCCCTTTTCAAAAACCCCCCCCACTGTTTTAGATATTTTTGAAAAAATCAAACCCTTTTCAAAATTTTCTTTTGATCCATTTCTTTTTCCCGGGGGGGATAGGAAGGGGTTTTTTTAACCCAAATCACTCAGACACCCCCTCTCAAATTTTTTTTAAACTTTTTTTAGTTCATGGTGTTCCCTCTTTTTTACCACAGGTGATAAACTTTTTTTGGGCTAAAAATTTTTATAAACAAAGAAAAAAAACACCAAATGAGGGGAATGTTTGAAAGGGCCCCCAGGGGGTTCCCTCAATTTAAAAAAAACCCTTACTGGTGGCGTCCCGCGCCCCCGAGGGCCAGAGGCAACTTTAAAAAAAACGAGCCGTTTTAGATTCTAAACGTAAAAATTCTTTCCGATGTTTCGGTTTAAAACCTTTAAAAAAACCCTGTACTCTTTGTAATCCCTTTTTAAAAAACACAAGACCAAAAGCAAATTTAGCCTAAAGAATACTCAAGTTTTTTGTATTTATTGTAACCCATCTAATGACCATATATCTAATTTTTTAAAATTGTTTTAAGTTTTAAAGCCTGCATATAAAGGGGTTTGGGTTTACAAACTATTTAAACCTTTTAAAAACTAACACATAAAATTAAAATTTTTTTAAAACTCCCCCAAAGACCACTGGACATATGAACAGCAAAATTTTTATCAAACT
>WNWK01040770.1:0-16803 GCA_009830355.1 Cherax destructor
AAGTACTTTATATCCTATTTCTTATCTTACTATGAGAGTTGACTGTTCACAAACAGCTTGGCGTTATCATGCCTGTACAGCCTGTAGTAGCCTGTAGATTGTCCAACTCGGTGCGATGTCCTGGCGTATATCCACTTTCGTTTCTTGTCGATATATAATATAACCTATCCACTGTATTTATTTCACTTGACACATATTTATTTCACTTATTATCTTGGGTGACGCACGTGGCAACGTCGCCTGGAGCACACTAGGCCTTCCCACTGACCCCGCCACCAGTATTACTTATATTCGCGGAGCACTAAAGTTGTGGCTCGCGTTGTGTGTGTGTGTTAGTTAGTTACCATTTTGTCCTAGGCACATGTCGATTAGACACTAGGCCTGTAGTATATGCAGGCGTGTATGTGTGTGTGTGTGTTTTTTTTTTGTGTGTGTGTATGTGTGCGGGCTCGTGTGTGTACGTGTGGCAACCAGGCTGTTACTGCTGGCCGCACATAGTCCAACGTACGAATCACAGCCCAGCAGATCCGGCACCGACTTTAAGTATCTGTCCAGCTCCCTCTTGAAGGCAGCCAGGGGCCTATTGGTAATTCCCTTATGCTTGGTGGGAGGCTGTTGAAGAGTCTAGGGCCCCGGACACTTATGGTGTTTTCTCTTAGTGTACCATTGGAGCCCCTACTTTTCATTAGGGGTATTTTGCACCGCCTGTCCAGTCTTTTACTTTCGTAGGGAGTGATTTATGTGTGCAGATTCGGGACCATTCCTTCTAGGATTTTCCAAGTGTAGATTATGATATATCTCTCTCGCCTGCTTTCCAGGGAGTACAAGACAAGTGCTTCCAAGCGTTCCCAGTACTTGAGGTGTTTGATGGAACTTATATGTGCAGTAAAGGTTCTCTGTACACTCTCTAGATCTGTGATTTCACCTGCTTTGAACGGAGATGTTAATGTACAGCAGTATTCCAGCCTAGAGAGAACAAGTGATTTGAAAAGGTTCATCATTGGCTTGGCTTCTCTTGTTCTGGACGTTTTCATTATCCATCCTATCATTTTCTTTGCAGTTGTGATAGTGGCACTGTTGTGATCCTTGAAAGTGAGATCCTCAAACATTACCACTCCCAGGTCCCTCATATTATTTTTCGTTCTATTGTATGATCAGAGTTTGTATTATACTCTGTTCTAGTTATTATCTCCTCCAGATTTCCATAACGGAGTAGTTGGAATTTGTCCTCATTGAACATCATATTGTTTTCTGTTGCCCATTGGAAAACTTGGTTTATATCTTGGTTTATATCACTCCATTTCCTGACAACTCTGTGACTGAAGAAATGCTTTCTAACTTCCCTTTGATTCATCTTAGTCTTCAACAATTCTGGAACATCCTGTTCCTGTCCACTTTGTCAATTCCTCTCATGTTCCCTCTCTCTCTCTCTTCCTCCAGTGTTTCTAATTTTTTGACGTGCTTGACCAGGTGTGGGTTCCAAACTGGTGCTGCATACTCCAGTACGGGCCTGACTTTCAGTGTGTACAGAGTCCTGAACGATTCCTTACTAAGGTGTCGGAACGCTATTCTTAGGTTTTCTAGTCGCCCAAATGCTGCAGCAGTTATTTGATTGATGTGCACCTCAGAAGATATGCTCGATATTATGCTCACCCCAAGGTCCTTTTCATTGAGTGGCTTGTAGTCTTTGACAGCTAGACTGCACATTGCACTCTTCTTTACCCTTCCCCGATCTTCATGACTTTGCACTTGGTAAGGTTAAACTCTAGGAGCAAGTTGCTGGACCAGGCTTGCAGCCTGTCCTGATCCCATTGTATTCCTGCCTGATGCTCGTCCGACTGAATTCTCCTCTGCAAACAGGGACACTTCTGATTCTATCTCTTCCATCATGTCATTCACATATACAAGAAACAGCACCGGTTCTAGGACCGACTCCTGTGGAACCCCGCTCGTCACAGGCGCCCAGTCCGACACCTCGTCACGTACCACGACTCGCTGTGTCCTTCCTGTCAGGTATTCTCTGATCTATAGCAGTGCCTTCCCTGTTATACTTGCCTTGTTCTCCAACTTTTGCACAAATGTCTTGTGTGGAAATGTATGAAAAGCCTTCCTACAGTCCAAGAAAACTCAATCTACCTAACCCCCTCTCTCTCTTTTGCCATACTGCCATCACCTTGTCATATAACTCCAGTAGGTTTGTGACACAGAATTTCTCTTCCCTTCTCTTACCTGAAACAGTGCTGGTTGTCGTACATAAGCTCATTCCTTTCTAGGTGCTCCACCACTCTTCTCCTGATAATCTTCTCCATGACTTTGCATACTATACCTGTTAGTGACACTGGTATGTAGTTTAGTGATTTGTGTCTGTCTTATTAAAAATTGGAACGACATTTGCTGTTTTTTACACCTCAGATAGTCGCCTGGTTCCATAGAAGTGTTGAAGATTGTCGTTAGTGGTACACAGAGCACCTCTGCCCCCTCTCTCATGTCTCATGGAGAAATGTTGTCCAGCCCCATCACCTTTGAGGTATCTAGTTCACTTAGCAGCCTCTCCACCTCCTACTCGGCTGTACATATTGTGTCCAGCACTTGATGGTGTACCCCACCACTCCAGCTTTCTGGAGTCCTTTCTGTATTCACTGTAAATACTTCTTTAAATCTCTTGTTGAGTTCTTCACATGCTTCTCGGTCGTTTCTTGTGATCTCCCCTCCATCCTTCCTCAGCCTGATTACATAGTCCTTGACTGTTGTTTTGCTCGTGATGTGACTGCAACAGCTTCGGGTCGGACCTGGCTTTCGCTGGTGTGTCATTTTCGTATTGCTGCTCTGCCTCCTCCTTATCTGTGCATATTCATTTCTGGCTCTTCGACTAATCTCTTTATTTTCCTGGGTCCTTTGCTTTCTATACTTAGCTTTAAGCCTCTACACTTTTGGGTGAACCCAGGGCTCATCCTGGCCTTCTCGTTATTTCTGTTGCTCTTGGGTACGAACCTCTCCTCTGCTTCCTTGCATATTGTTGACACATATTCCATCATATCATTTACTGATTTTCCTGCCAATTCTCTTTCCCACTAAACCTCGTGTAAGAGGTTCCTCATGCCTGTGTAGTTACCTCTTTTGTAGTTTGGCTTCATTCGTTCTGCCCTTCCTGCTTATCTCTCCAATTGTAACTCTACTATGTATTCAAAGCTCAGGACCACGTGATCACTAGCTCCGAGGGGCCTTTCATATAAGATATCCTCAATATCTGAACAACTCAAGGTAAATACAAGGACTAGTTCTGCTGAATCGTCCTCTCCCCTCTCTCATTCCTATCATTCCTGTGAGCTTGGTTTCTGTGAGAGCTATGATGTCTGGTGATGCCTCTTGTGATTCTTTCGTGCCTAGTGTGTATATGTGTGTCTGTCTGTCTATGTCTGTTTGTCTATGTCTGTCTATCTGTCTGTCTTTGAGAAGGGGAGAGCACTTTATGTACTCTAGGCTACACAATTCTTTTGAATGTTATAGAATGATCTCTCAATCTATTCCTAATTAATATATACTAACATTTACTATTATAATACTTACTGGTGCACATGATATATTTAAAAGAAAACACTCAAAGTACACTCAGCACTGCCCATGTTTTTGAAAGTTAGTCACTGTTTAAATTATGCTAGGCTGCTACTTCACTTTACTGAAATGTTTTTTAAAATTTTCTTTCGCTCTATTCCTAATTATATATAATAACACTCTTTATTATAAGATCATTAAAGACACCCATAGATACACTCATCACTGCGCATGTAGTTGAAAATTAGTCCCAATTATATAGTTATCTTAATAACTTACTAAATATTCTGTCAGGACTTATCTCCTGGCACTCACAGGTAGGGAGAGAGTGATCCTATACATCCAGCTGGGTGAGACAAAAAACAAAGACACCGACCAGATTGCTCCCACTTATAGATGAATATTCGGGGTTTGCAGTCACAGGAAATCCTCGTGGTGTCTTCTGATAATGTCGTACGATGTCTATATCACTTATTTTATTGTGCTTTTCTTATCATACATTACAGTTCTTGTCATTGACCCAATCCCATCAATATGGATTGGGGTCAGTAACCTGGTCATAACCTGGACCTGATGATACTATTTGTATTCACAGCTCACTTCTGACAACACCAACTGCCGGAGAATTGACTCTATATTGTTTTATCTTTCTTTTCCAAATTACTCATTAATGACCTTATCACTGCACTACGAACATCACTGAAAAGATATCTGCACTTTTCCTGATTTAGGTCACTTTGTTAGTAACTATTTGTTGTGATGACTTTCGTCAACACTGCGGCTAACCGACTGTCGCTGATCCTCACTTAGCTTTCAGTGAAAAACGCCAACATGCATATATAAATTGTATTTTTTTTTGACTTCGCACTTTTCCGACACTCTTGTAGGTATCACGAACAATAACCGCAGAGAATATCCTAGGACAGCAACTAGAACGCTAAATGCTAGGAGCACTGAATAACAATACTGCCTCATGTGTAGGTGCGTGTGTGTACATTTGTGTGTACTCAGATACTTGTGGTTGCAAGAGTCGATTCATAGCTCCTGGCCCCGTCTCTTCACTAAACACAACTAGGTACTTTCTTTACTTGCTCCATGAGCTTCATCAAACCTCGTCTTAAAACTATGCATGGATGTATGTATTGATCCTGAACACTCTGTGACTGAAGAAATACTTCTTAACATCCTTCTGACTCATCCGAGTCTTCATCTTGCAATTGTAACCCCTTGTTTCTGTGTCCCATCACTGGAACATCCTGTCCCTGTCCACCTTGTCAATTTATCGCAGTATTTTATATGTCGTTATCATGTCTTCCCTAACCCTCCTGTCCTCCAATGTCGCCAGGCCGATTTCCCTTAACCTTTCTTCGTAGGACATTCTCCTTAGCTCTGGGACTAGTATTGTTGTAAACCTTTGCACTTTCTCTAATTTCTTGATGTGCTTGACCAGGTGTGGGTTCCAAACTGGTGCTGCATCTTCCAATATGGGCCTGACGTACGCGGTGTACAGGGTCCTGAACGATTCCTTACTGTGGTATCGGAGCGCTATTCTTAGGTTTACCAGGCTCTCATATGCTGCAGCATTTATCTGGTTGATGTGTACCTCAGGAGATGTGCTCGGTATTATACTCACCCCAAGATTATTTTCCTTGAGTGAGGTTTGCAGTCTTTGGCCACCTAGCCTATACTCTGTCTGCGGTCTTCTTTGCCCTTCCCCGATCTTCATGACTTTGCATTTGGTGGGGTTAAATTCGAGGAGCCAGTTGCTGGACCTGGCTTGCAGCCTGTCCAGGTCTCTTTGTAGTCCTGCCTGATCCTCATCCGATTAAATTCTCCTCATTAACTTCACATCATCTGCGAACAGGCACACTTCTGAATCTATCCCTTCCGTCATATCATTCACATTTACCAAAAACAGCACTGGTCCTAGGACTGATTCCTGTGGGACCCCGCTAGTCACAGGCACCCACTCTGACTCCTCGTCACGTACCATGACTCGTTGTTGCCTCCATGTCAGGTATTCTCCGATAAATTGCAGTGCACTTCCTGTTATACACGCCTGGATCCTCTAGCTTCTGCACTAATCGCTTGTGAGGAACTGTGTCGAAGGCCTTCTTGCAGTCCAAGAAAATGCAGTCAACCCACCCCTCTCTCTCTCGTGTCTTACTTCTGTTACATTGTCATAGAACTCCAGAAGGTTTGTGACACAGGATTTGCCTATCATGAATCCGTGCTGGTTGTCGTTTATAATCTTGTTCCGTTCCAGGTGCTCCACCATTCTCCTCCTGATAATCTTCTCCATGCCTTTGCACACTATACAAGTCAGTGACACTGGTCTATAGTTTAGGGCCTCGTTTCTGTCTCCTTTCTTAAAAATGGGAACTACATTTGCCATCTTCCAACCTCAGGTAATTGCCCAGTTTCAAGGGATGTGTTGAAGATTGTGGTAAGTGACACACACAGCATCTCTGCTCCCTCTCTAAAGACCCACAGGGAGATGTTGTCCGGTCCCATCACCTTTGAGGTATCAAGGTCACTGAGCAGCTTCTTCACCTCCTCCTCAGTTGTGTGAATGTCATCGAACACTTGTTGGTATATTCCTTGTTGGTGTCCCCCTCTGTTCTGTCTTCCCAGAGTCCTTCCTGTCTCCATGGTAAATACCTCCATAAATCTCGTGTTGAGCTCATCACATACCTCTTGATCGTTTCTTGTGAGTTCCCCACCTTCTTTCCTTAGCATGATCACCTGGTCTTTGACTGATGTCTTCCTCCTAATGTGGCTATACAGCAGTTTCGGGTCAGACTTGACTTTCGATGCAATGTCGTTTTCGCACTGTCGCTGGGCCTCCCTCCTTATCTGTACAAACTCGTTTCTGGCTCTTCGACTAATCTCCTTATTTTCCTGGGCCCTTTGCCTTCCGTACTTTTCCATTCTCTAGTGCACTTAGTCTTTGCCTTCCTATACCTTCGGGTAAACCAAGAGCTTGTCCTGGTTTTCCTATTATTTCTGTTGCAATTGGGAACAAACCTTTCTTCTGCCTCGTTGAATTTTGTTGTTACATATTCCATCATTTCGTTTACTGACTTTCCTACCATTTCTCTGTCTCACTGAACCTCCTGCAGGAAGTTCCTCATACCCGTGTAGTTTCCCCTTTTATAGTTGGGCTTTTCCCATTCAACTCCTGTTGCCCTCTCCACTTGTAACTCTACTATGTACTCAAAGCTCAGAACCACGTGGTCACTGGCTCCCAGGGGCCTCTCATAGGTGATGTCCTCAATGTTTGAACTGCTCAGGGTGAACACGAGGTCCAGTCTTGCTGGTTCATCCTCCCCTCTCTCTCTCTGGTAGTGCCACTGACATGTTGATGCATGAGGTTTTCCAGTACCACATCCATCAGCTTGGCTCTCCATGTTTCGGGACCCCAATGTGGCTCCAGGTTTTCCCAATCGATCTCCCTGTGGTTGAAATTGTCCATAACCAGTAACTTTGCTCTGCTCGAGTGAGCTCTTCTTGCCACCTCAGCCAGTGTGTCCACCATTGCTCTCTTCATATTCCTCTCTTGGCCTCCGGAAGTTCTGTGGAGGGTTATACATCACTGCAATGACTACTTTATGTTCCCCAGACAGAATTGGTCCTACTATGTAATCCCTTTCACCAGTCTCGTCCATGCTTTCCATTTCCTCAAATCTTCATCGGTTTCTTACGAGCAGTGCAACCCCTCCTCCCCCTCTGCTCCTTCTATCTTTCCTCAGGATCTGATATCCCGGTGGGAAGACTGCGTCTGTTATTGTCTCAGTCAGATTCGTTTCTGTGACTGCTATGATGTCTGGGGACTTCTCATTGACTCTTCCATTCCACTCCTCATATTTACTCGTTATTTCATCTGCGTTCGTGTACCAAACCTTCAACTTCTTTTCTAAAACTGTGGTCCTGGGAGAATATTAGGGTTGGGGAGTGGGAGTCCTGGCGGGGGGTTGCAGTGAGGGTGGGGTTTGTGATGGGGTGAAGGCAGAGTGCCTGTAGGGGGTTGCTGTAGAGGTAGGGTTTGTGATGTGGGGGTACGAACAGAAGGAACAGTGTGTTGGTGTTCGTTTAGATTGTTCAGTTGCCTTGGGGTTGCTGTGGTTGGAGTCCTTCTGCGGGTGTTTCTGGAGGGTGTGTTTGCCCTTCCACCTGGGTCTGGGTTCTTCTGCTCGTCTTTGTCATTTCCTATCGTTCCTCCTTTCGTCTTTGCACCCTCTCTTTCAGTATCATCCTTTCCTCTTGTGTTCTGTCTCGATCAAGGTACACTCTCTGGTACTCCGGTTAGTCCCTCACTCTTGCTTTCTCCTGCAGGATCATGGTTCGAGCTGTTTCTGCCTTGAAAATTGCTTTGAGAGGCCGTTCTCTTCCCCTTGCAAACCACCTAATTCTCCGAAAACTTGTCACCTGGGTCATGTTGCCTTTACCTATTGCTTTCATGATACCTTCAATCACTTTTTTCTCGTCCTGTTTTCTTTTATCATAGGTTTCCCCTACAACTTCCTGGAGCCCATAGACAAACATTTACCTCTTCCTTTTGTCCTCCAACTGTGTCTACCTTTGCATCCTCTGAGATGTTTTAGTTCCTTCCATTGAAGCGTTCTTTCCTTCAATCCCTTTCCTGGCTGAATCCCCTATTATCAGTGGTCTATCCTTCCTGCTCATGTGTTCCTGGCCACTGCAGTTGTCTGTTAGTCTCTGCATATTGCATAGCAACTTCATTGTCTTCAGACCTCTCATTTGTTCTTAGTGTGCTCCTCATCTTTGCCTGGGCCCCATGTGGGTCTGATAGGACCTTTGCATACAATATAGCTTCTTTGCTCCCTACAGTCCCCTTGTCTGTGACTGATGTAGAAGTTCCTGATGTCATGTCTAAACTGTCATTTTTATCTTTAAGCTGTTTCAGGTTTTTCAGTTCCTCTTCTAAGCACTGTATCTTAGCTTCTGCTGCTCTGGTTTGTAACTCCTACTTCCTGCTCTCTGCAGCTATCCTCTCCTCCATTTTCTTGCCAAGCTCTTCTAGCTTCCTTCCCCACTCTTCCTCCCAATCTTCCCTTCCAGGTTCATCCACCAGACCCTTGGTTCTCGGCCCTGCTCTTGGGTAACCCATTTTACCACAGAACGACGCTTACGTATTTTCAGAGTGAGTGTGTGTGTGTGTGTGTGAGGATGGGTGTTTGTTGTAGGAAGGGAAAGGGGGAGGTAGGTAAGGCGGGGTGAGAAGGATATGAAGTGGGAGGGGGGAGAGCAGCAGGAAGAGATTAGGGAGAACAAGGGGGTACAGGGAGAGAAGGGAAAGGGAGTGTGGGAAAGGCTAGGGGGAGAGGGCGGAGGGAGGAGGGAAAAGACGGGGGAGGAGAAGGAAGATGGATGGAAGGTGAGGAGGAAGAGAGAGAGAGAGAGAGAGAGAGAGAGAGAGAGAGAGAGAGAGAGAGAGAGAGAGAGAGAGAGAGAGAGAGAGAGAGAGAGAGAGAGAGAGAGAGAGAGAGAGAGAGAGAGGAAAGACAAAGAGACAAAGACAGAGACAGAGAGATAGAGGGAGAGAGAGAGAAAGTGATAGAATGGGAGTGAGAAAGTGTAAGTAAGTTTATTCAGGTGTACACAAATACACTTACATAGATTATCATATGTGTAGAAAACCTAGGATAACCCAAAAAAATCAGAGTGACTTATTTCCATTGAGTGAGAGAGTGTGAGTGTTAGTGAGAGAGTGTGAGTGAGAGCGTGAGTGTGAGAGTGTGAGAGAGTGTGAGAGTGTGGGAGAGAGAGTGTGAGAGATAGGGATAGAGAGCGGGAGAGGGGACAGCGGAAGAGGGGAAGGAGAGATAGGGAGAGGGGAAGGGAAAGTGGAAAGGGGGAGGGGAGGGAAAAATGTGGGAAGGCAAGGGGAGGAGAGGAGTGGAGAAAAAGGGTAGGGAAGAGAGGAAGAGGAGAGAAAAAGGAGAGAGAGAGAGAGAGAGAGAGAGAGAGAGAGAAATAAGAGTGAGTGTGAGAGTGTGTGAGTGAGAGAGTGTGAGAGAGTGTCAGTGAGAGAGTGTGAGAGAGAGTGTGTGAGAGTGTGAGTGTGAGAGAGCGTGAGAGAGTATGATAAAGTGTGGGAGTGAGTGTGAGAGAGAGTGAGAGAGAGAGAGTGTGTGTGAGTGTGTGTGTGTTTGGCAGAGGGAAGAGGGGAGGGAGATAGGGAAATGGGGGAGGGATGGGAGAGGCAGGGAAACAGTGGCAAGGGGGGAAAGGGAGAGGAGAATGGGAGAGGGAGAGGGAGGGAGAGGAGGGGAAAGGGGAGAAAAAGGGAGAAAGAGGAGAGAGGAGAGAGAGAAAGAGAGGAGAGAGAGAGAGAGAGAGAGAGAGAGAGAGAGAGAGAGAGAGGTGTGTGTGTGTTTGTGGGTTTGTGTGTGTGTGAGTGTATGGGTCTGTGTGTGTGGATCTGTACTCACCTAGTTGTGGTTGCAGGGGTCGGTTCACAGCTCCTGGCCCCGCCTCTTCTATGTGTATAGGTCTGTGTGAACTCACCTATGTGTGTGTGTGTGTGGGGGGGTCTGTGTGTGTGAGGGAGAGAGAGACACAAGGGGGGGGGAGACAGTATAAACATACGTACATACATAATGATAGTAACAGAAATACAAGAAAGTGTGTGGTCTGTCAGTCACAATCTCATGGACTAGTAAACAAAATGAATCAAAGGGATTGTTGGTTAATACTGTATAAAGCTTATCGACTAAACTTTTTAATTCTGCAAGTCACCTGTTCACTCGCATTCAAGAAAACTTCAACCCTTAGAGACAAAAGTAAGTTCTAAGCAAATATACATTGAGAGGCATATACCTCATCGTGCATATATCCTGTTGCAAAGTATGTCTTATAAAACAGATATATGCTATATTCAGTAACACCTCACATGTGGTCCATGGTTACCCGCTCACCACCGTAATCAAAAAACATCACATTCTAAAATGTGGAAAGTAATATATATCATATACAAATGTTTTTATTACTTTGAGGCTTTATTACTTTTCATCAATAATATACAAAAAATCAAGAAATTGGATCTTCTTAACTTCTAAAAGTAGTTTGGTGTGCATACGCGAGCGCGCACACACAAACACACACACAAGCACACACACAAGTAAACACACACATCACACACACACACACACACACACATACATACACACACACACACATACACATACATGAATATGCACAGGTATGAGAATGACATAGCAGCGAAAGCCAAATCTGACCCGAAACTGTTGTACAGCCACATCAGGAGGAGAACAACAGTCAAGGACCAGGTGATCAGGCTGAGGAAGGTAGGGGGGGAGGTCACAAGAAATGACCGTGAAGTGTGTGAGGAGCTCAACATGAGATTCAAAGAGGTGTTCACAGAGGAAATAGAAGGGCATCCAGAAAGGCGGAGAGGTGGGGTACACCATCAGGTGCTGGACACAATACACACAACTAAGGAGGAAGTGAAGAGGCTACTAAGCGAGCTGGATACCTGAAAGGCGATGGGGCCGGATAACATCTCTCCATGGGTCCTGAGAGAGGGAGCAGAGGAGCTATGTGTACCCCTAACAACGATCTTCAACACATCTATCGAAACAGGGCAACTACCTGAGGTATGGAAGACAGCAAATGTAGTTCCAATTTTTAAAAAAGGAGACAGGAACGTAGCACTAAACTACAGACCAGTGTCACTGACATGTATAGTATGCAAGGTCATGGAGAAGATTATCAGGAGAAGAGTGGTGGAGCACCTAGAAAGGAATAAGCTTTTCAACGACGGCCAACACGGTTTCAGGGATGGGAAATCCTGTGTCACAAACCTACTGGAGTTCTATGACAGGGTGACAGCAGTAAGACAAGAGAGAGAGAGAGAGAGAGAGAGAGAGAGAGAGGTGGGTAGACTGCATATTCCTGGACTGCAAGAAGGCGTTTCGCACAGTTCCATACAAGAGATTAGTGCAGAAGTTGGAGGACCAGGCAGGGATAACAGGGAAGGCACTACAATGGATCAGGGAATACCTGTCAGGAAGACAGCAGCGAGTCATGGTACGTGGCGGGGTGTCAGAGAGGGCGCCGGTGACGAGTGGGGTTCCACAGGGGTCAGTCCTAGGACTGGAGCTGTTTCTGGTATTTGTGAACGACATGACGGAAGGAATAGACTCCGAAGTGTCCCTGTTTGCAGATGATACGAAGTTGATGAGAAGAATTCAATCGGACGAGGACCAGGCAGAACTACAAATGGATCTGGACAGACTGCAAGCCTGGCCCAGCAATTGGCTCCTGGAGTTCATCTCCACCAAGTGCAAAGTCATGAAGATTGGGGAAGGGCAAAGAAGACCGCAGACGGAGTACAGTCTAGGGGCCAGAAACTACAAACCTCAATCAAGGAAAAAAATCTTAGGGTGAGTATAACACCAGGCACATCTCCTGAGGCGCACATCAAACAATAATAACTACTATAGCATACGGGCGCCTAGCAAACCTAAGAACAACATTCCGACATCTTAATAAAGAATCGTTCAGGACCCTGTACACTGTGTACGTTAGGCCCAGTTTGGAACCCACATCTAGACAAGCACGTAAAGAAGCTAGAGAAAGTGCAAAGGTTTGCAACAAGACTAGTCCCGGAGCTAAAGCGTATGTCCTAAGAGGAGAGGTTAAAGGAAATCGACCTGACGACACTGGAGGACAGGAGAGATAAGGGGAACATGATAACGACATATAAGATACTGAGAGAAATTGACAAGGTGGACAGAGATTGAATGTTCCAGAGATGGGACACAGCAACAAGGGGACACAGTTGGAAGTTGAAGACTCAGATGAATCACAGGGATGTTAGGAAGTATTTCTTCAGTCACAGAGTGGTCGGGAAGTGGAATAGTTTGGGAAGCGATGTAGTGGAGGCAGGTTCCATACATAGCTTTAAGAAGAGGTATGATGAAGCTCATGGCGCAGGGAGAGTGACCCACACACACACAAACATAGCCAGGAGCTATGACTCGACCCCTGCAACCACAACTAGGTGAGCACATGTACACACACGCACACACACACACACACATGTACACACACGCACACACACGCATGTACACACACGCACGCCTGTGCCATACAAAGCAACGCTCATAACCATTTCATGTATGTTCAAATTGCCAGCCATGTTACCCTCTAATATGAGGTATGTTACAGGCGCTGTTTTGTATCGGCTGACAACACTTCCAATACCATTGCTCAAAACATATCCAGTTTTATGATATAGGAAATATTTTCTGAACCTAACATAGGAATTACTTATCTCCGCTCTCCAACCTATGACAACTTGACCTCACCATCAATTTCAATTATTTTCTATTCTCTGTACTAGACTGAAGAAGTAACTGGTTAGCGAAACGTCTCGGTAATAAATGTCTTAGTATTTACGTGTCTTTCTTATATTCCTGTTCGTTTTAAGTATCATTTATCTCATAGAAAATGAGAAGAATGTTAAATAAATCCGAGTATCATGCTATCATCCTACTATAATTATCAGTTTGTATATTCTTCGCCAGGAGGAATGATCATATATATATATATATATATATATATATATATATATATATATATATATATATATATATATATATATAAAAAAACATAAATTCTCCTTATGTACCAATTCTCAGGCCGTTAACCACAACATGGTACATGCAGAAATCGACAACGACAACTCATCTACCAGTCATCGCCTCTGTTACGACGCTGACTGTGATAACACACGTATTCATTCATAATAAAGTTTACTAAATCGATGAGTTACTATAAGTCTTCAGTGACCCTGACTCGTCTCATCTTCCGTAAAGCCAACTTGCCAATAAGTCGCCACGTGTTTGGCGACGTGTTGTCCCTGACAGATGCTTAAAACTTCTCAAGACCAGAGATACCTAAAGACAGACCTGTTTTCCCGAGGGAACTTTAAAGGATGAGACAATAATGTAAAGTAAATTTATTGAAATTCCTTTCGCCATTTTAAGTCGTATTGAACATTCAGCCATTTCTTGATCTGGCTCTTTTGCCTTATCTTTCCTTCAGCAAGTAAAGCTTGTTGAGGATAATTCGTTGCAGTCACTGATGACATTACGCTGAATAAGAAGTCACTCCACTTTTTGTTGTAAATCATGTGACCAGAGACTCTTTCTGAGTCTGCCCTCCATTTTTAATACTCTATTTAAACCAACTTTTAATGGACTAATATTATGTAATCAGTGCCGTGATACTACTGCTGCTGTTTAGAGAGGTAATACTTGTCCATTTCGGATTTAATACATAATTACATTCACTTAAACGAATAACGTTTTGAACCTGGAAGCAGACGCTTACATGGGCATCTTTTTTGAGTAGCCATGTTACGTAACAAAGACATAATATATGACAACGAGTTACTCTTAGAAATAATATATCGTGCGAATTATAACATCATGAATATTATATTTGATGATTATTTGGTCACATTCATTATTTGATAATTAAAAAGATGCATCATGTCAGTATTGCAGTACTTTGTATCATGGGCCGAGATGACTAATGTGATGGTTCTTTCCCACTATGCAGGATGATATCATCACTTATTTCAGATATATGAAAACGATGCATGAGAAATGTATATTTTTCCACAAAACTGTTGAGAGATGCTCACGCTCTGGCCCAAGGATTTGGAAACTTAGATACGAACTATGAACAAACAGGAGACATGATTGCAGCCTAATTATGAAATTGAGATCATGAAAAAGGAAGATACACTTGATACATTGTGTAATAATTATTATATATAACAGATTGGCTCCTTAGAAATATATTCAGAGAAGCTATGTTTTAAAACAATAAAATGGATCTCAATAGATATCACAAAGGACATTTTACCGGTGCCGAGTTTAGGCAGGGACTACAAGATATAATAAAACTTCCTTCTATGTCGTCTAATATTCACAGTAACAAGACTAACTGCCCGTCTATGGCACAATGAAAAATATTTGTATCGAAACGAAGATTAAAATTCCCTCAAATAAAACACATATTGATTCATATCCCGCAATTGAACTTCAGGGCAAAGTGAATGTTGCAACAGTGAAAGGGATCAACCGAATCACAAGAATGTGTACCCCAAATGTGACCCGTTGTAATCTGTACAAGGGTCACATCTGTTAGAAATGTGCGATTTAAATGATTTGGGCTGAGAGAGTACGAGTTGAAGAACTCAAACGTTGTACTGAATGGCTTGGTAAACACCCTAGAAAGGAATATAAAACACAGCTCAAACAATGATGGCTCTGTAAAAAAAAATCACCATATATGGTGAGACATAACTGATGCCTTATTGCCTGTAGCCTCTAGTTAAGCTAGGGAGCAGCACAATGATAACAAAACATTCATTAAGCATTCATGTCTAATGGGATTAAAGGTCGCCACAATTAGACCAATTTATATGAAACTTGCAGATTTTTTGACCGACTCAAGTGCCGTAAGGTGCGACACATTATATTTTCAGTCGGTTTAATGCTTAATCTTCTATCATTAGAGGAATGCAAATAAGGATGTCGTGTCTCTACTTAAGACGCATGTGGGCCATATAATATATAGTAAAATACCCCAGTTTAGAGACATCTGAATAAATCCCGGCAAGTAATAACTCTTAAATCTTAAAACACAAGTAGCTCCCACACATAAAAAAACTCACTGAGGACACTAAGGATTTCTTACACAAGTCATAAAATTTAGATCCTGTATGCACTACCATCAATGTGGGTAATTTTTGATGACGTGAACTATGGAAATTGCCAATACTGGAAGAGGTTACCGTGGAAACTGAAGAACCCTTAATTGCCCACAAATTAGAGTCGATTATGGTTAAGTGAAGACTCATATCTACAGTCTAAATAGGGCACATGTGTAGCTATAAGCAATTAGTAATACATTAAAGAATAATTGCACTGAAGATGTTTCCCCTGGGTAAGCGCAATTTTTAGAACACTACGCACCGCATCACGGGGTCAAAGAGAACTAAAACTATGCCTGTAAGGATAGGTTTTAGATGCAGTACAAAGATTAGTAATGGTGTCCCCTGCCTAAAACAATGTCTAATGAGAGGACCTTTTTCCCAACAGAGAAGATGGGAAATGTTCTACTAAATTTTAGGACACCTTACAGCGTAAAGTGCTGTTACAGGAGGCAGATTGGGACTACACCAGGTTTCTCTAGCCGTCTGATTCCTGTGATCGTAATAGTCCTGTTATGTTGCCTATATTTAGACCTTTTCTACTTCAGGCTACCAAAGATGTCTACCTGCACAATTCTAAGAATCTTTGCAAAGAATGCTGTAGACAATTCAACTGTAAGTAGACAATTTCGTAGGGATGGCGCATTCTGAATCCGCATGGTAACATGCCTCTTAGGGAACGGAAATCGTATTCATAAAAACATAAGGAAGAAGAAACACTGCAGCAGGTCTACTGGCCTATGCGAGGCAGGTCTACTGGCCCAAGCGAGGCAGGTCCAAGTCTCCTACCGGCAAGCCAATGCCCCAACCTAGTCAGGTCAGGTCACATTCACAGGAAGGGCACTGCATCTGACCTAGTAGCACAAGCTAGTCAGGTCCAATTCACACCTACTCATGTATTTATCAGCCTCTATAACTGTACTCAGGAGTTTGTTTCACTCATCCACAACTCTATTACCAAACCAGTGCTTTCAATACCCCTTCCTGAATCAAATTTTCCAACTTAAAGCTATTGCTACGAGTCCTGACTAGGATAGATTTTCTAGCACTATATTTACATCCCCTTTATTTATTTCTGTTTTCCATTTATACACATCAATCATATCCCCCTAATTCTACGCCTTTCTAGAGAGTGTACATTCCAGGGCCCTCAGTCTATCCTCTTAGGGAGGATTTCTGATACGAATCAACTTTTTCATCCTCCTTTGTACGTTTTCCAGTGCATTTATATCCATTCTGTAACACCCCGGTGACCAGAACTGTGCAGCATAATCTAAATGAGGCCTAACCAAAGATATATAGAGTTGAAGAACAACCTGGGACTTCTTATTATACTTCTTGCTATGAAGCCAAGGATTCTGTTAGCTTTATTGCGAACACTATCACTTTGTCTTGGTTTCCCGATTACTGCTAACCAGAACTCTTAAATCCTTTTCCAATCAGTAATATTAAGATCTACATTATTTAGTTCATAT
>WNWK01040771.1:0-16803 GCA_009830355.1 Cherax destructor
TGGTTTGTACGTCAGTTTGCGTGCGGCCAGCAGTAACAGCGTGGTTGCTCAGACCCTGATCCATCATGAGGCCTGGTCTCAGACCGAGCCGCGGGGGCGTTGACCCCTGAAACCCTCTCCAGGTAAGCTCCAGGAGATATTCTCATAGTCTATTTCCTAAAATAAGAAAGGATTAGTTCTTTGAGTCTTTTTTCACGTCGTTTGTTTCTTAGTGATGGTATGAGCATGTTGTTCTTAGTGATGGTATGAGCATGTTCTTCTTAGTGATGGTATGAGCATGTTCTTCTTAGTGATGGTATGAGCATGTTCTTCTTAGTGATGGTATGAGCATGTTCTTCTTAGTGATGGTATGAGCATGTTCTTCTTAGTGATGATATGAGCATGTTCTTCTTAGTGATGGTATGAGCATGTTCTTCTTAGTGATGATATGAGCATGTTCTTCTTAGTGATGATATGAGCATGTTCTTCTTAGTGATGATATGAGCATGTTCTTCTTAGTGATGGTATGAGCATGTTCTTCTTAGTGATGGTATGAGCATGTTCTTCTTAGTGATGGCATGAGCATGTTCTTCTTAGTGATGGTATGAGCATGTTCTTCTTAGTGATGATATGAGCATGTTCTTCTTAGTGATGGTATGAGCATGTTCTTCTTAGTGATGGTATGAGCATGTTCTTCTTAGTGATGGTATGAGCATGTTCTTCTTAGTGATGGTATGAGCATGTTCTTCTTAGTGATGGTATGAGCATGTTCTTCTTAGTGATGGTATGAGCATGTTCTTCTTAGTGATGATATGAGCATGTTCTTCTTAGTGATGGTATGAGCATGTTGTTTCTTCTCCTCTCTCTACCCTCTCCAGTCTATCTTCACATTTTATGTAATTCTTATTCAAAACTGGACGGCATATTCAAGATACGGTCTGTCAAGTGTATTTTAGTCGGCGTCCTTCTTGTGTTTTGTATTCGTGCTTAAAAAATTCAGTCTATTAAACCTAGCATTCTGTTGGCTTTGCATTGTTTGCTACAGTTGAGGTCGTTGTTAATTATTTTTCCGAGGTCCTTTTCTTCTTTCGTTCCGGTTAATTTGTTGAAAAATATTTTCTGCTTATATTTAAGAGCATTAAATCCAAAATCATTATTTTGGGTAGATGAATCCATCCAAGAAGCTTGTCTCATAAAACATGTATCTTTATTTTGGTCAGCATACATTGATGGAAAAATCTTGTTTATTACTTTTTTGGATATTTAGATATACTACATCTTTTGGGATTTTTCCTTCCAGTTTTTGTATGTATTAAAAAAAAACATGAATTACGTCAGTCTGACATGACCTTTTGTGGCGAAATACAGAAATTAGATTACCTAAAATTTATGTTGAACTGAAGGAACGATGCTTGAGAGTACTTGTCTTTTCTCTAGTTTTCTTTTAGTAAGTAGAAAAGATTTGCTATTTCGTAGCCTTTTTTCCTGCGCACCTGTCCTTCTTTTAATGAATTATTTTATATCCCATTAGTGGGAAAAATTATTTGGTAGTTACATAGTTTTATAACTCTGGCAAGCAGTTCATTTGGTTAGCTTGATTTGTTAATATTCTTCTCCTTCAAGAAGTTTAATATGTCAAAGATAATTTATTTAATATATAGTTTGTCAGATTCATGGCCCAAAACCAAGTTTGGAAGCCAAAGATTGTTTGTGTCGTGTTCACTTGCAAATATAAACTCAAAGGCTATATTAAGTATTATGTCATATCTTTCTTGTTTGTTATTCTTAGGTTATCGCTAGTTAAAGATCTTATTGTTTCTTTTATTCTTTTTTACCCAGGCGTATTTGAAGAATTCTTTTGGGTGACCTTTGATGTTTATAATGGTCTTTGTAGTGGCATTTTCTGCTTTTAATCTGCATTAGTTGTTGTGTCATCCAGTCTATCATGTCATCTAACCTTTTACATTTAATCTTTCCTGCTATATCATCATCATAATAATAATAATAATAATAATAATAATAATAATAATAATAATAATAATAATAATCTTTATTTCTACAACTACATGTACAAGCTAGGAGGCCTAGCTGACATCAGTGACATACTATATAGAAAGCACCTTGTTATGCAGAGCATTTCGGGCAAATTAATTCAGTTTTGTTCCCAGGATGCGACCCACACCCATTTTACTGCAAGGTGAATATGGACAACAGATGTCTTAGGGAAGCGTCCTAATATTTCCATCCATAGCGGGGATCGAACTATGGACCTTATTGTGTGTGCTGAGTGCGCTACCAATCGAGCTACGAAACACCTGATATTTAGAATTGTTATTTTAAATCATCTCCTTATTTTCTCTACATTATTTGCACACGTTAATTCAGTGATGTTTATGTTAGTGAAGTCTTGGTGCATCTTAACACAGTTCGCTGCTCTATAAGTGCTTATTTTGACTTAAATGATGTTGTGGTCGCTTTTTTAAGTTTGTATATATATATATATATATATATATATATATATATATATATATATATATATATATATATATATATATATATATATATATATATATATATATATATATATATATATATATATATATATATATATATATATATATATATATATATATATATATATATATATATATATATATATATATATGTCGTGCCGATTAGGTAAAACTGGTCAATTAGCAAGAACTCATTTAAAATTAAGTCCTTTATAAAATTTTCTTTCATACGTTTAAAGATGATTTTTTTAAATTATGTTGATGTAATTTTTTTTAATTTTGAACCAAAAAAAACTTAGAAAACTTACCTAACCTTATTATAACAAGCACAATTTAATTTAGCCTAACCCAACTAAATATATTTTAGATACTTTTACAATGATTTAATAATTAACAAACACAATTAAATATATTTTTTTTGTTAGGTTGAAAATTATTTTTGAAATTATTGCATACACAAATTTTCGCTTGTCTTATATTGCAAGAAGAGCGTTGCTATTTAAGCCAAACTCGCAAGTTTTACCTAATCGGATATATTTTTTTTTCAACAAGTTGGCCGTCTCCCCCCGAGGCAGGGTGACACAAAAAGAAAGAAAATCCCCAAAAGAAAATACTTTCATCATCATTCAACACTTTACCACACTCATACATAATCACTGTCTTTGCAGAGGCGCTCAGATACGACAGCTGAGAAAAGTCCCTCCCAGCTGTCACTATCCCAGACCCCTCCTTTAAAGTGCAGGCATTGTACTTCCCATTTCCAGGAATCAAGTCCAACTAAATCAATTAACTGGTTTCCCTGAATCCCTTCACAAAATGTTACCCTGCTCACACTCCAACAGCTCGTCAGGTCCCAAAAACCATTCGTCTCCATTCACTCCTATCTAACACGCTCACACATGCTTGCTGGAAGTCCAAGCCCCTCGCCCACAAAACCTCCTTTACCCCTCTCTCCAACCTTTTCTAGGACGACCCCTACCCGCCTTCCTTCCCTACAGATTTATACACTCTCCAAGTCATTCTACTTTGATCCATTCTCTCTAAATGACCAAACCACCTCAACAACCCCTCTTCAGCCCTCTGACAAATACTTTTAGTAACTCCACACCTTCTCCTAATTTCCACATTCCGAATTTTCTGCATAATAGTTACACCACACATTGCCCTTAGACAGGACATCTCCACTACCTCCAGTCTCCTCCTCGCTGCAGCATTTGCAACCCATGCTTCACACCCATATAAGTGTGTTGGTACCACTATACTTTCGTACATTCCCTTCTTTGCCTCCATGGATAACGTTTTCTGTCTCCACAGATACCTCAACGCACCACTCACCTTTTTTCCTTCATCAATTCTATGGTTAACCTCATCCTTCGTAAACCCATCCGCTGACACGTCAATTCCCAAATATCTGAAAACATTTACTTCTTTCATAATCCCTCTCTCCAATGTGATATCCAATTTTTCCTTATTTAAATCGTTTGATACCCTCATCACCTTACTCTTATCTATGTTCACTTTCAACTTTCTACCTTTACACACCCTCCCAAACTCGTCCACTAACCTTTGCAACTTTTCTTTAGAATCTCCCATAAGCACAGTATCATCAGCAAAAAGTAACTGTGTCAACTCCCATTTTGCATTTAATTCCCCATAATTTAATCCCACCCCTCTCCCCAACACCCTAGCATTTACTTCTTTTACAACCCCATCTATAAATATATTAAACAACCATGGTGACATTACACATCCTGTCTAAGACCTACTTTTACCGGAGTAATCTCCTCTCTCCTACACACCCTAACCTGAGCCTCACTATCCTCATAAAAACTCTTTACAGCCTTCAGTAACTTACTGCCTATTCCATACACTTGCAACATTTGCCACATTGCTCCCCTATCCACTCTATCATATGCCTTTTCCAAATCCATAAATGCAATGAAAACTTCTCTATCTTTATCTAAATACTGTTCACATATATGCTTCACTGTAAACACTTGATCTACACATCCCTTCCCACTGTAAAGCCTCCTTGCTCATCTGCAATCCTACTCTCTGTCTTACCTCTAATTCTTTCAATAATAACCTTGCCATACACTTTACCTGGTATACTCAGTAAACTTATTCCCCTATAATTCTTACAATCTCTTTTATTCCCCTTCCCTTTATATAAAGGAACTATACATGCTCTCTGCCAATCCCTAGGTACCTTCCCCTCTTTCATACATTTATTAAACAAAAATACCAACCACTCCAACACTATATCCCCCCTGCTTTTAACATTTCTGTCATGATCCCATCAGTTCCAGCTGCTTTACCCCCTTTCATTCTACGTAATGCCTCACGCACCTCCCCGACACTCACATCCTGCTCTTCTTCACTCCTAAACGATGTTGTACCTCCTGGCCAGTACGTGAAATTACCGCCTCCCTTTTTCATCGTCATTTAAAAGTTCCTCAAAATATTCCCGCCATCTACCCAATACCTCCAGCTCCCCATCTACTAACTCCCTACTCTGTTTTTAACTGACAAATCCATTCGTTCCTAGGCTTTCTTACCTTGTTTATCTCACTCCAAATTTTTTCTTGTTTTCAGCAAAATTTCTTGACAGAGCTTCTCCCATTCTTTCATCTGCTCTTCTTTTGCACTCTCTCACCACTCTCTTCACCTTTCTTTTACTCTCCATATACTCTGCTCTTCTATTAACACTTCTGTTTTGTAAAAATCTCTCATAAGCTACCGTTTTCTCTTTTATCACACCCTTTACTTCTTCATTCCACCACTCACTCCTCTTTCCTCCTGCACCCACCCTCCTATAGCCACAAACTTCTGCCCCACATTCTAATACTGCCTTTTTAAAACTATCCCAACTCTCTTCAACCCCCCCACTACTCATACTTACACTAGCCCACCTTTCTGCCAATAGTTGCTTATATCTCATCCTAACTTCCTCCTCCCTTAGTTTATACCCTTTTACCTCTCTCTTACTTACTGTTGCCATTTTCTTTTTGTCCCATCTACCTCTTACTCTAACTGTAGCTACAACTAAATAATGATCCGATATATCTGTTGCCCCTCTATAAACATGAACATCCTGAAGCCTACCCATCAACCTTTTATCCACCAATACATAATCTAACAAACTACTTTCATTACGTGCTATATCATACCTTGTATACTTATTTATCCTCTTTTTCATTATATATGTATTACTTATTACCAAACCTCTTTCTACACATAGCTCAATTAACGGTTCCCCATTTACATTTACCCTGGCACCCCAAATTTACCTACTACTCCCTCCACAACATTTTTACCCACTTTAGCATTAAGATCCCCAACCACAATTACTCTCTCACTTGGTTCAAAACTCCCCACGCACTCACTCAACATTTCCCAAAATCTCTATCTCTCCTCTACACTTCTCTCTTCTCCAGGTGCATAAACATTTACTATAACCTACTTTTCACATCCAACCTTTATTTTACTCCACATAATCCTTGAATTTAGACATTTATATTCCCTCTTTACCTGTTATAACTGATTATTCAACATTATTGCCACTCCTTCTTTAGCTCTAACTCTATTTGAAACCCCTGACCTTATCCCATTCATTTCTCCCACTGAAACTCTCCTACCCCTTCAGCTTTGTCTCATTTAAAGCCAGGACATCCAGCTTCTTTTCATTCATAACATCTACAATCATCTCTTTATATATATATATATATATATATATATATATATATATATATATATATATATATATATATATATATATATATATATATATATATATATTCTTGGTGAATCTACCGATGTGTTAATAAAAAAATATACATATACATATACATACATATATATACTATATATATATATATATATATATATATATATATATATATATATATATATATATATATATATATATATATATATATATATATATATATATATGCAAAAAGATCACAGTAAACAGGTGATATCAAAATATGCAAAACAACCACTATGAAAAAATAGAAGAATTCCAAGCGCTTTCGTGACTACTCACATTATCAAGGAACTATAAAAGGAAACATGACAAGAAGGCTTATAAAGGGGCAAGACTACACCTCACAGTCACATCACACTAACAAAAACAACACCTCACAGTAGCGTAACATCTCACGACTCTGTGAAGAGGAACATAAGAAAGGACCTGAAACTCTTCCCAAGAATTAAGATTAGTCCAATTTATCATTAAATTCTTCCCAAATTTTATTAATTATAAATGAATCCAATTTATATAAACCAAAAGAAATATTCATATTATTTTCAAAACTGCTTTTAATGAAACATGATTCTATTATATTCCTCTCAACCATGGACTTGCTTGATACAACCTTCTCAGCATTTTGAAAATCAATTGGATGGTTAAAATCTCTCACATGAATAAATAGAGCATTAGAATCTTGTCCAGTTCTAATGCTATATTTATGTTGTTTTAATCTTAGTTCAAGACTTTTACCAGTTTGACCGTAATAAACTTTATCGCATATTTTACAGGGAATCTTATAGACACATCCGTCAGCATTTTGGGGGAATTTTTATCAAAAGTCTTTTTACTGTCTCAAGATTTTTAAATACAACTTTGATAATAAAATTCTTAAGAAGGAAGGCATATCAACCAAGTTTTCATGGTAAGGAGAACCAACATATTTTTGGTTGAATAAGGTTGGTTGTCCCTTTTGGATTGTAAAAAGTATTCCTAGCTATTTTAAAAGATTTATCAATTACGTTTCTTGGGTATTTTAAATCATTAGTTATTTCATAAATTTTAGAGACTTCTTCATCTATGAACTCTGGACTACAAATACGCAAAGCTCTCAAAAACATTGAAGAGAAAACCGACACTTTAACTCTATCTTGATGTGAAGAATAATAGTGTACATAGGAACAATTATTTGTAGGTTTTCTGTAAATTTAAAATTTAAAATCAATGTTACCCTTAATAATAAAAACATCTAGGAAGGGCAATGAGTTATTTACTTCGAATTCAACAGTAAAATTTATAGAATGAGCTAAGCTATTTAATTTAACAAGGAAATGGTTCATGTCTACATTCTTAGGCATAAGGCACAAAATATCATCAACATATCTATACCACTTAGCTCTATTGGGAAGGATTGTGTTAAGCAATCTTGTTTCGAAAAATTCCATGTATAAATTACTAAGAACAGGTGAAAGAGGATTTCCCATTGCCATACCAAACTTCTGAGTGTAAAACTCATCATTAAATACAAATTTTGCATCAACAATACAAAGTTTAATAAGTTTAATGATAGTAGGAACTGGCAATGGTAAATCGTAATTAACAAGTTCTTCAGATAAGAAACTTAGTAAATCATCAACTGGAACTTTTGTAAACAAGGAGGTAACATCAAAACTAACCATATTGAAATCATTTAAGTCAGTCAAGGTGCCTAATTTATCAACTAAATCTAAGTTGTTTTTAACAGATGAACCCCTACTCTCACCAACTGAGACAACAAACAGACTTAATGTTTTCTTCTCCACCATAGGAAAGAATCTAGCAAGTAAAATCCCAAGCTCGAACACCCGGCCAACAGACTACCTCACCAACACCTACCCTAATACACTATTCCTATCTCCTACCAACCCAATTGAAGTCTCGCTCATAATCAACACCCTTAAAAACAAGGCAGGAGACATAAACAGCTTACCAACTTTTATGTACAAAAAAGCTTCACAGGTACTGTCACCAATTATAGCAACACTTTTCAATAAATCCATTGAAACCTCTACCTTCCCATCAATTCTCAAAATAGCTAGGGTCACCCCGATCCGCAAAGGTGATCAAACTGACTTGAATAATTATAGACCAATTTCTAATTTACCACTGCTTTCTAAAATCTTTGAAAAATTAATTCATAGACAGATCTATTCCTACCTCGTCTCACTCAATGTACTCAACCCCTGTCAATTTGGATTCAGGACCAACAAGAGCACAAACGATTCTATTATACACATGCTAGAGTTAATATACACCGCACTTGAGAAGAAAGAAGTCCCGCTGGGAATCTTCATAGACCTACGCAAAGCTTTTGATACAGTCGACCATGATTTACTGCTCACAAAATTAGCACACTATGGTATAAGGGGGCACCCACTCAACTACTTAAAGTCATACCTTAGCAATAGAAGCCAATACGTGTACACAAATGGAGCGAACTCTTCCACACAACAAATTACAGTCGAAGTCCCTCAAGGAAGTGTCCTGGGGCCACTCCTATTCCTCATTTACATAAATGACCTACCGAATGCATCACAACTACTCAAACCCATATTATTTGCAGATGACACAACATATGCCTTCTCTCACCCAAATCCAGTCATACTGGCCAACACTGTTAATGCCGAATTACAGAAAATATCAACATGGATAACGACAAACAAGCTTACTCTCAATACTGACAAGACCTACTTCATTTAGTTTGGAAACAAAGCCACAAATGTTCCACTTAACATAACGCTCAATGGTTCACCCATCACAAGACTCACAGAGGGAAAATTCCTAGGAATCCACCTTGACAGTAGTCTTAAATTCCACACATACAACAAATTTCCAAGAAAATCTCAAAGGCAGTAGGCATATTATCAAAGATACGCTATTATTTTTTTTTTTTTTTATTTTATTTAAAAGACATATTTCATCATACATAGTAATAATACAATAAAAATCATAACCAAAAGGAACAATTACTCCCAACACGTAACAGTACATTAGTTACCCACACTAACTGACATTACGAATACAGTAAATTTTAACATGACATTCACTATAAATGAAAACTTGATAGAAAACAATGACCATACAAGGTTCATACACCATAAACCTTAAATAACATCTCACACCCAAAAGGCTCAAAACAAACAGTGGGATGTAAACAAACCCCACTTACCATAATGACAAAAAAACAGAAATTAATTATATTTATGAAACATAGAAAACTTTACACTGCAACCCCAACACCTTTTTTTTTTTTTTTTTTATAAAAATAATAAATATGTACAATCATACATTACACAACCCAACAACAAGAGATAATAAAACAAGTCCCATGATACATTAACTCATAGCATAAGGAAGAATACACATAATCCTTGAATAAAAGCAGGACTTATCACGATAATAACAACAGATCACTCGATCAAACACAACCCCAAAACCCAACACAATTATTATAATCAAAAGAAGCTCTAACCAAAACCCACACAAAATAACCATTACATCTCCATGGTACAACTAAAGATACCATCTATGACCGCATCCACAATCATAAGTACAACTCACCCTGACACATGTCCCCCCCCTTCCCCATAGACACAATGAAATAATTGCAAGACGTCAAAAGAACCCCACTCGCTCGTCACGAAAATATATGTCCATACTATACCTGGAAATAAATGGCATAAAATACCGACACAATGAAAAAATAAACACATAAGCAGTATAATGTGATCCTTTATTGACAACGTTTCGCCCACGCAGTGGGCTTTATCGAATCACAGACAGATCTACCTGGAAAATGAGTAACATGACTATATATAGGGTATAGTCAGGTGGAGAATGCTGGTTCAGGTGGAGAAAGCTGAATGTGACAGTCTTAAAAGTAGTGTGATAGTTAAAAACATTGTGTGACTTAAAGGACCTGCAGTGTACCATTCTTGAGTTCTAGGTGGGATAGCGTTGAAGAAGTTTCTTGGCAATAGGTTCAGCTATGTTGTAGAAGCCGTTGTTCTGGTTGAAGTTGTTGGATATACAGATAAGTGATGATTCCAGGATTCTTCGGTATTGCGTGTTGTCTTCTCTGGCGATGAGTCTTGCGTTTCTGTAGTTGATTAAATGGTTGTGTAAATTTCGGTGTTGAACACAGGCATTTCTTGAGTCGTCAGATCTGCCTGCGTACTGGTGTTCTGAAATGCGTGTTTGGAGGTCTCTGGATGTTTCGCCAACGTATAATTTGCTGCAGCCATTACAAGGGATTGTGTATACCCCTGCCGTGGATTGAAGTTTTTCCTGTCTGTTACTGGTAATGTCCTTGATGGTGGTGGATGTGGAGGTGGATACTCAGAATGAGGTCTTAGAAAAAATGTTGGAAACGTGTTTGGAAATGGAGTTGGTGGGAAGGACTATGTATCTCTTCTCAGCAGTGTCTTCTCTGGGTGTGTTGAAGATGTTTAATGCCCGTCGTCTGCAGTCTCTAATGAAGTGACGAGGATAGTGAAGTTTGGAAAAAACTTGTTCAATGAGGGAGCATTCTTCTTCAAGGAACTCACTGCTGCAGATTCTGAGTGCGCGTAGGAAAAAGCCTATAATTACACCACGTTAAGTTTTGGTGATAAAGGAGGTGGTGTCGTAATCTTGAACACTGACGATCACAGGAACAAAATGCTTAATCTACTTAATGACCCAGACACCTACAAACCTCTCACAACTAGTCAAGTGGACAACCTCACCAAAACATTTCTTCACAAGACTCGCCGCATTCTGAGGGAATCAGAACTAGGAAAGAAACTTCTACACACCATTCCCAGCAACCCCAGACCTGCCAGAATGTACGGTCTGCCAAAAACTCACAAACCAAGTATCCCATTGAGGCCCATATCCTCGGGAATAGGCAGTGCTCCCCACCAAATCTCAGGAATTCTCGCTAAACACCTCTCCAAACTTTTGGGCACCATCAGTCCAGCACATCTCAAACACTCTGGTGACCTTCTCAATCGCATTCGCAACATCAACATCAGAAACAAGAAACTCTCCAGCCTTGATGTAACATCCCTATTCACCAAAGTACCTACTACACAAGCTATCGATCTCTTGCGCAGGAAAATTGACGACTCGCTTGATCTTCCTCTTCCAGCCAGCGATTTCATCGACCTTGTTGAACTATGTGTGGGCTTTACATGTTTCTCTTTCGAAAACCAACTCTTTCAGCAAACTTTTGGACTACCCATGGGATCGCCACTTAGTGCCGTCCTTGCGAACCTATATATGGAACATTTGGAAGCCGAGCGATTTTCCACTATTATTCCCTCTTCGGTCACCTGGCTTCGTTATGTTGACGACATTCTCATCATAACTCCCAGACGCTTCAACGTTCAAGCTCTCCAACACGAACTCAACCAGGTCGAGCCATCAATCCAGTTTACACTAGAAGAAGAAGTCGACAACACTCTTCCTTTCCTTGATGTTCTTCTCTGCAAAGCTGACCATGAACTTCGTTTTAAAGTCTATCGAAAACCTACCAATCAACACGATCTTCTCCACTTCTACTCTCACCACGACACCAAAACTAAACGTGGTGTAATTATAGGCTTTTTCCTACGCGCACTCAGAATCTGCAGCAGTGAGTTCCTTGAAGAAGAATGCTCCCTCATTGAACAAGTTTTTTCCAAACTTCACTATCCTCGTCACTTCATTAGAGACTGCAGACGACGGGCATTAAACATCTTCAACACACCCAGAGAAGACACTGCTGAGAAGAGATACATAGTCCTTCCCACCAACTCCATTTCCAAACACGTTTCCAACATTTTTTCTAAGACCTCATTCCGAGTATCCACCTCCACATCCACCACCATCAAGGACATTACCAGTAACAGACAGGAAAAACTTCAATCCACGGCAGGGGTATACACAATCCCTTGTAATGACTGCAGCAAATTATACGTTGGCGAAACATCCAGAGACCTCCAAACACGCATTTCAGAACACCAGTACGCAGGCAGATCTGACGACTCGAATGGCAAATTCCTAATCTTGATCCATATGTAACGTCTGGAGACATCCTTGAGCTTTACCTCCACTGCAGCAGTCACAGGAAGGCAAACTTCTTCATACTTTTCCACAAGTTTGTCGTATACAGCCGCCGTGTTAAGCTTGTTGAATATCCTTGCACTCCCATTTAATGCAATGCCATAAATGTCTCCATGTTCAACTCCATAAACGTCTCTGATGATAGCTGGCAGCAAAACTCCGGCATTGGTAGGATAAATGGCTCCTTTTACCAATTCAACACAGACAGTGTTAATACGCCGACGATACAACTCCACCATTTTGCTGCTTGAAGAAAACTGTGTCACTCCACAAGTTCCCACCAGAGGCCACTGGTCGTTGGATGCGCCAAGTGCAAACTCAGGAACAACTGCGCAAGACAACCTCCCGGCCCGAGAGCGAAGAGGTGAATAAAGCTTTTGATACAGTCGACCATGATTTACTGCTCACAAAATTAGCACACTATGGTATAAGGGGGCACCCACTCAACTACTTAAAGTCATACCTTAGCAATAGAAGCCAATACGTGTACACAAATGGAGCGAACTCTTCCACACAACAAATTACAGTCGAAGTCCCTCAAGGAAGTGTCCTGGGGCCACTCCTATTCCTCATTTACATAAATGACATACCGAATGCATCACAACTACTCAAACCCATATTATTTGCAGATGACACAACATATGTCTTCTCTCACCCAAATCCAGTCATACTGGCCAACACTGTTAATGCCGAATTACAGAAAATATCAACATGGATGACGACAAACAAGCTTACTCTCAATACTGACAAGACCTACTTCATTTAGTTTGGAAACAAAGCCACAAATGTTCCACTTAACATAACGCTCAATGGTTCACCCATCACAAGACTCACAGAGGGAAAATTCCTAAGAATCCACCTTGACAGTAGTCTTAAATTCCACACATACAACAAATTTCCAAGAAAATCTCAAAGGCAGTAGGCATATTATCAAAGATACACTATTATGTGCCACAATCAGCTCTCCTTGCACTATATCATTCACTTATCTACCCTTATCTCACATATGGAATCTGTGCATGGGGCTCAACAACATTAAATCACCTTAGACCACTCATAACCCAGCAAAAGGCTGCAGTCAGGATGATAACAAATTCCCACTCTAGACAGCATACTCCACCAATATTCAAAACTCTAAAACTACTCACCGTAGAAAACATCCATACCTATTCATGTGCCTATTACATACATAAAACTCTACATGCTAATATCAACCCTCCGCTTAAGATTCTCCTCAACAACTTTAATAGGTCCCACGACCACAACACAAGACACAGATCACTTTTTGACATACCCCGAGTCCATACCAACCAATGTAAAAATTCTATGCACATAAAGGGCCCCAGAATCTGGAATTCATTACCAGTAAATATTAAGTTAACTTTGTCTGAAAATCAATTTAAGACTTCTCAAAAATCACCTACTCACCCTAAGCTAAATACTCATACTGTAAATTACTTTCAAAAATGCTCAATGTTATTTTCCTTAAGATAATCTCAATTTTATATTACCATCCTCCTAAACACTTGTTACAATTTAATATCATCATATTGTCATTTTAACAGTATAATATCATCATATTGTAATTTGAAATAAAATATATAACTAGAATAAACTAAATCAATTTCTCTAGTATTATGTACATAGTCTATAAGTCATTAGATTAAGCTGCCTTTAATGCCATGGCATGCCAGTGGCTCTCCTTGCATTTCAGTTTTATGATTGTAACTACCAATATCTATGTATACTTGTAAAGAAATAAAATTTACTTTACTTTACATTAAAATTAGAAATTTTTCCAACAATTGGGCTTAAAATATCAACAAGCCATTTAGAAAGTTTATAAGAAACTGAACCTATTACTAATTACTATTGCATTTATTTTATCTGCTTTAGTAAGGCGCATTTTTTTATTATTCAAAAGTGTATCATAAGACTTAAAAAATCTTTGAGGGCAATTGGGAATATTTTGTTTTAACATTGAGCTATATACCATCCCCTTACTAATATTAATTTCATCAGTGGATAAATCAGAGGATTTTTCTAAATTACAAATAGACTCCTTGACATGAGAGATCGTCCTTTTGATGATTTTATGAGAATTATCCTTCAGAAACATATTGAAATTACTAAAATACAGGAGAAAGAAGCATTCAAAATATTGAGAAACAAAAATTACTCCTTTTATCAAGCTATTCCATGAGAATGGCAACATAGTATGTTGGATCATTGCTATAATAAACTCAGAAGAATTTGTAATAATCTCAAAAACAAACTATAAAGAAAATTAGATAATTTAATTGAAAATAGTGATTGGACAAAGCACGCTAATAACAATTTTGTAATTAACTTATCAGATGAAATATTAGATAAAAATACAACTGCTGCTCTTGGTTTCGGTTTAAGTTTTGCAACTTCAAAAAAACTTAATAATGTTGAAATTGCAAAAGCCTTCAGTAATTTAGAAAAATCTTCTGATTTATCCACTGATGAAATTAATATTAGTAAGGGGATGGTATATAGCTCTATGTTAAAACAAAATATTCCCAATTGCCCTCAAAGATTCTTTAAGTCTTATAATACACCTTTGAATAATTAAAAATTGCACCTTACTAAAGCATTTTAATATCAAAGTTGTATTTGAAAATCTTGATACAGTAAAAAAACTTTTGATAAAAAATTCCCCCCAAAATGCTGACGGATGTGTCTATAAGATTCCTTGTAAAATATGCGATAAAGTTTATTACGGTCAAACTGGTAAAAGTCTTGAACTAAGATTAAAACAACAAATATAGCATTAGAACTGGACCAGATTCTAATGCTCTATTTATTCATGTGAGAGATTTTAACCATCTAATTGATTTTCAAAATGCTGAGAAAGTGGTATCAAGCAAATCCATGGATTCATTTATAATTAATAAAATTTGGGAAGAATTTAATGATAAATTGGACAAATCTTAATTCTTGCGAAGAGTTTCAGGTCCTCTTCACAGAGTCGGGTGATGTTACGCTACTGTGAGGTGTGGTCTTTGTTAGTATGATGTGACTGAGGTGTAGTCTTGCCCCTTTATAAGCCTTCTTGTTATGTTTTGTTTTATAGTTCCTTGATAATGTGAGTAGTCACGAAAGCGCTTGGAATTCCTGTATTTTTTCATAGTGGTTGTCTTGCATATTTTGATATCACCTGTTTACTGTGATCTTTTTGCATATATGTTTACTCACCTAATTGCTGTTGCAGGGGTTGAGTGATAGCTCCTGGCACCGCCTCTTCACTGGTCGCTGTGTGTGTACTCACATAGTTGCACTCACCTAATTGTGGTTGCAGGGGTCGAGACTTATTGTGTGTGTGTACTCACCTATTTGTGGTTGCAGGGGTCGAGTCATAGCTCCTGGCTCCGCCTCTTCACTGGTCGATACTAAGTCACTCTCTCCCTACTGCATGAACCTTATCATACCTCTTCTTATAGCTCTGTATGGAACTTGCCTCCACTTTTTCACTCTCCAGATTATTCCACTTCCTGACAACTCTAAAGCTAGAGAAATACTTCCTAACATCCTTATAACTCATCTGGGTTTTCAACTTCCAATTGTGGCCCCTTGTTCCTGTGTCCCATCTCTGAAACATTCGAGCCCTGTCCACCTTGTTAATTCCTCTATTTTATCCTTCATATCCTCTAGTGTCGTCAGGTTAAATTCCCTTTACCTCGTAAAACATACCCCTCAGTTCCGGGACTAATCTTGTTGCAAACTTTTGCACTCTCTAATCTTTTTTACCATATTATTAACATCCATACAAGAAGTCTGAATGCTTATGTTAGACCTTATGTTAGACTTCTAACTTTAGTAAATATGAGTAGTAACCTGAGTTAAATAAGTGCATGCACATTACTGGAAGTGTTCATTGAACTGGAACCCTGTCTTACAGCAGATACCTGTAAGTGATCCCTTGATTTCTGTGTTCAACAGCCAGTAATTGTTCACTTCTTCGTTGTATGCATTGTACCTTTTTTTTTTTTTCCCCATTTGCTCAAAAGTTAAGTATATCACTAGTTACCTAATTTACAATAAAAATTAATTAAAGTGTTCAGTCTACATATTCCCAGTGCAAAATTAACTTTTATTGCTGCATTAGTCACTTCTGCAACTTATTTTATTGTTCACCAGTGACTGATTTCTGCAATTATTCTACATAGTATTTTTGTGATCAATATTACCTATCGTTCTACCTCCCTTTATTCTCATCTTTTTAATTTGTGATTAGGTGTAAGACCTTGTCTGTGCAATCCATTATTTTACCATATTATTAACATCCATACAAGAAGTCTGAATGCTTATGATAGACCTTATGTTAGACTTCTAACTATATTAAATATGAGTAGTAACCTGAGTTAAATAAGTACATGTACATAACCAGAAGTGTTCATTAAACTGGAA
>WNWK01040772.1:0-16803 GCA_009830355.1 Cherax destructor
TTGCAAGTTCCTTGCGTATCTGTCTAGCCAGCAATTTGCACCAATTGCCCTAGACAACCATTCATTTCCCACTCCCCTTCTAGGCAAGATGCTACATATGATTGGGACCCCTCCCTTGGACTTAATTAGCTCTATAGCTGACCTGTACTTATCCAGCAGCTCTTCTCTCCTACCCTTCCCAATATCATTTCCACCAGCACTGAGACAGATAATGGGCTTGTTCCCATTACCTGACATGATATTATCTAACCTGTTGACTATGTCTCCAACACCAGCTCCAGGGAAGCACACCCTCTCTCTCGCCCTCTTATTCCTATTACAGAAAGCACGGTCCATATATCTTACCTGCGAGTCACCTACCACAAGAATTTGCTTACCTCTATTATCAGGGGAAGTAGTACCTTTACCTTCACTGGCCTCTGGAGTACACTCATCCTGAAGAACAGAGAAGCGATTTCCTACCTTCAAATCTTCTCTCTTAACTTTCCTTATTTTGATGTTCCTGCCATTACTGGGAACCACTTGCCACTTGTAGCAGGTGCTGGACTGCACCTCACTCCTGGTAGCCCTTTCCTCCTTCCCCCCTTTACCCTCCTCGCAGGTAGTGGCAGACTGCACCTCACTACTGGTATCCCTTTTCCCCTCCACCACTCCAGCCACTTCATTCCCACTTCCAACGCCATAGAGGTGAACCTTCAGCCTCCTAAATTCCTCCTGGAGAAGCAGGAGCTCCCTCCTCAACACCCCAACCTCACACTTTAAAACACTGCAGCAGCTAGCCATAATTGCACCCCTTCACACTAATTCCCAAAGCAGCTCAGGGCATGCGACCACTCGTGACCACTGACCACTGACCACTGACCACTGACCAACTCTAACATACATTAATAATAAGAAATGCATAAAGAGGACACAATGTTTTGAAACTTGAAAAAGAAACGACAATCCACTAAGAGGATTGAGAAAGCATGGGAGTAGAAATCCAACGTTCACCTTTAAATTTCAGTCACTTTACCAACAGTATTGAGTCATGGTAAACAATCGCCGTTTACTGGGTGGTTGGGTTGCTACGTTAGCTGTAGTTTACCCGTAAACAGTTCCGGCGGTCACTCTTCCCCCCGGCCAGGTCCCAGACCAAGCCTCTCGATTGACGGACTTATCGGTCAGGCTGTTTGTGTTGGCTGCACGCAATCCACCGGTAGACACCAAAGTCCGGGGGCTGGGTAGGAACTGCCAGGAGGAATTTATAATTTCCCTTTTGAAATTCATTTGACAATCCAGCGGGCCTCCAGCAGCAACAGCCTGGTTGACCAGGCAAGCATCAGACGAGCCTGGCCCATGGCCGGGCTCAGAGAGTAGATACTCTCGAAACTCTTCAAAGGTATATCAAAGGTATAAATGAATTTTTCATAAAGGAGAATGAATTTTTTTTTCAATATCTACATTATGTCTGATTAATCTTAACCCCACTCAGTTTCGAAGAAGCCATTGGCAGTATACCCATGCAGTCTGCCCCAGGCTCAGACTCGTGGAATTCCATATTTAACAAGAATTACAAAAAAAAGTCACTGTGCCCTAGCCATGGGGGTAATAATCCCTGGAACTGTATGCAGGTAAACCACAGATTGAAGACAGGTAGAAATGTGTTGGTAATTCTACTTAAGTATTAAGGGAGGGTGCTCAGATGTTTTAATCCCTGTGCACTTATTGAGTCGTCATTAGCTTCTATAAAGCTATTAGATTAATTAGGCTGCTTGCAGTTTTTTTTTTTTGTGGGAGAGGCTGATAGTTTCTCCATGGCCTCGTTTTTCGGCCATAGAAGCAGTAAAGAATGCTTAGGGGAAGAACTGAGGTAGGATAGAAAAGCGAAACTTGCTGGGAATAGACAAGAAAAATTCAGTGACCTAAGCACTTTAGATTTGTTTTAAGGGAACATTTTTTCCATGGCTTTCTTAACCCCAAATTTTCCCCTGGCTGAGGCTCTCAGGTCGTGCCCGGGGTCAGTATCCATAACAGCCTGCGTGATCCACCACGCTTTAAATGGATTGCTCAATTTCCCCCTCCATCAGAATTTCCTGAAGTGTGTCTATAACAGTTGTTGTGTTGAGCGGGCAACAGGTTCAAGAATCTTGGCTCGCTGATGCTAGTCAGATTATCTCTTGATTACGTCAATTACTCAACGATTTACCCCGGCTAGTACCCTCCTTATTCTGTGTTGGGATCTGTCTCAACTTTTCTGATTATTCTGCATTGGTATCTATTTTGCATGCATGGTTATTATCTTTATTTTACATGCATGGTTATTATCTTTGTTGTTCATAAATACCTTATACACTTTACTGTATAATGAACGTAGATGGGTTTTGTTATATTTATTGTACATGGATGTTTATTATTTTGACATGAATGTCTTGTACTATATTGTACACACGTATCTTCTGTTAATTTTGACGTACACGCTTATATTTTGCTACAATGTACATACACGTCTTTTCTTGCCTGTAATGTGTACATACTATTAGTACACACAAATGTTTTACTTTCATTGTATAAACATGTTTTATATCAGCTTTATTGTGCATAAAGGGCCCATTTTCTGCTAATTGGCCTACGTGTTTTAAATTATTTTTAAAGCCGGCATAAGTGTTTTTAATTATCTTTTATGTGTGTTACAGATTTTTTTTTTAATTTCGTGAGCTCATATTATCGTCCTGCCATTTAAATGTGAAATGAAACCCTGTTACAAGTTTCACACTCTGGCAGGATTACTGCTCTTATTTCTGGGACGTTGACCCCCCACCCGGAATCTACTCCAGGTAGACTCCAGATTACTCCTGTTTTTTGTGGCGGCGGTGGCGTGAAGTGGAGGAGGTGGTGGTGGCGTGAAGTGGAGGAGGTGGTGGTGGCGTGAAGTGGAGGAGGTGGTGGTGGCGTGAAGTGGAGGAGGTGGTGGTGGCGTGAAGTGGAGGAGGTGGTGGTGGCGTGAAGTGGAGGAGGTGGTGGTGGCGTGAAGTGGAGGAGGTGGTGGTGGCGTGAAGTGGAGGAGGTGGTGGTGGCGTGAAGTGGAGGAGGTGGTGGTGGCGTGAAGTGGAGGAGGTGGTGGTGGCGTGAAGTGGAAGAGGTGGTTAAGTGGAGTAAGAATTGTGTGTGTAAATGGATCATAGGGGTCGTCAGTGTCTAACCCGTAAAAAAAAACAAAACATTTCTTTTCATGTGGCATCCAAGTGACGGACTGGTTTCCAGACTTATTCTACTGACTCAGCCCGGCATCAGCCCAGACTTATTCTACTGACTCAGCCCGGCATCAGCCCAGACTTATTCTACTGACTCAGCCCGGCATCAGCCCAGACTTATTCTACTGACTCAGCCTGGCATCAGCCCAGACTTATTCTACTGACTCAACCTGGCATCAGCCCAGACTTATTCTACTGACTCAGCCCGGCATCAGCCCAGACTTATTCTACTGACTCAGCCCGGCATCAGCCCAGACTTATTCTACTGACTCAGCCTGGCATCAGCCCAGACTTATTCTACTGACTCAGCCTGGCATCAGCCCAGACTTATTCTACTGACTCAACCTGGCATCAGCCCAGACTTATTCTACTGACTCAGCCCGGCATCAGCCCAGACTTATTCTACTGACTCAGCCCGGCATCAGCCCAGACTTATTCTACTGACTCAGCCTGGCATCAGCCCAGACTTATTCTACTGACTCTGCCTGGCATCAGCCCAGACTTATTCTACTGACTCAGCCCGGCATCAGCCCAGACTTATTCTACTGACTCAGCCCGGCATCAGCCCAGACTTATTCTACTGACTCAGCCTGGCATCAGCCTAGACTTATTCTACTGACTCAGCCTGGCATCAGCCCAGACTTATTCTACTGACTCAGCCCGGCATCAGCCCAGACTTATTCTACTGACTCAGCCCGGCATCAGCCCAGACTTATTCTACTGACTCAGCCTGGCATCAGCCCAGACTTATTCTACTGACTCAACCTGGCATCAGCCCAGACTTATTCTACTGACTCAGCCCGGCATCAGCCCAGACTTATTCTACTGACTCAACCTGGCATCATCCCAGACTTATTCTACTGACTCAGCCTGGCATCAGCCCAGACTTATTCTACTGACTCAGCCCGGCATCAGCCCAGACTTATTCTACTGACTCAGCCTGGCATCAGCCCAGACTTATTCTACTGACTCAACCTGGCATCAGCCCAGACTTATTCTACTGACTCAACCTGGCATCAGCCCAGACTTATTCTACTGACTCAACCTGGCATCAGCCCAGACTTATTCTACTGACTCAACCTGGCATCAGCCCAGACTTATTCTACTGACTCAGCCCGGCATCAGCCCAGACTTCACTGCTGATCGCCTGGTTAACCAGTCTGTTGCTACCAACGCCTCGCCGGCCTATATAGCCATCATAATTTTGCTGGTTTGTTTCCGGTATAGAGATATTAGTTTATAGTCATCAGCTCCCTTAAGCATGGGCCAAATACTAGAGTAGAGTGGATTTCGCATAGGCGAAACCCCCCCCTCCTTTTTTTTTTTAATTTCGCTAATGGATTTTGCCCTTTCTATTGGGCATTATATGATGCTTTCAGTTTTAACCGATACTTTTTAGTTCTCTAAACAGTACTTCTTTTCCTTCTCTAAATAGTACTTCTTTTCCTTCTCTAAATAGTACTTCTTTTCCTTCTCTAAACAGTACTTCTTTTCCTTCTCTAAATAGTACTTCTTTTCCTTCTCTAAACAGTACTTCTTTTCCTTCTCTAAATAGTACTTCTTTTCCTTCTCTAAACAGTACTTCTTTTCCTTCTCTAAACAGTACTTCTTTTCCTTCTCTAAATAGTACTTCTTTTCCTTCTCTAAATAGTACTTCTTTTCCTTCTCTAAACAGTACTTCTTTTCCTTCTCTAAATAGTACTTCTTTTCCTTCTCTAAACAGTACTTCTTTTCCTTCTCTAAACAGTACTTCTTTTCCTTCTCTAAATAGTACTTCTTTTCCTTCTCTAAATAGTACTTCTTTTCCTTCTCTAAACAGTACTTCTTTTCCTTCTCTAAACAGTACTTCTTTTCCTTCTCTAAACAGTACTTCTTTTCCTTCTCTAAATAGTACTTCTTTTCCTTCTCTAAATAGTACTTCTTTTCCTTCTCTAAATAGTACTTCTTTTCCTTCTCTAAATAGTACTTCTTTTCCTTCTCTAAATAGTACTTGTTTTCCATCTTGAAAGTATGACTATCTTCTCTCCTTGTCTAGTTGCTTTTATATAATAAAAGTTTAATTTCAGATTGTAAAAAAAAAATATACAAAAGAGAGAGAGAGAGAGAGAGAGAGAATGCTTTAGCTGTGTTAGAGAGAAGTGGCTCGTAAGTTTCTGTTAGCGTCTCCTCTTGTTGACTGCTGCTGCTGGTTTCGATTTCTGCTGCTGTTGCTCTTGGATATTGTTCCTCCTGGAGTTTCATTTGAGACTTGTGTGATGGAGGTGAAGGTAACGGTGGAGGTGTGAAGGAGAGGGCTTAGACTGACGCCATAGAGAATGTGGAGGTGATAAGGGCGTGAAATGAAGGTGATATAGGTGGAGGTGTGAAGTGGGGAATATGGAGGTGGAAGATTGGTAAGTTTTTTTAGTGCTTATTTGTATTTAAAACAAGAGGGTGACGTTCTTGGTTCAGTACTATGTACTCAGCCTGTACTCTCACTAGTGTTCATATATGGACGAACACTTGTAAGAGTACAGGCTGGAGTACGTAGTACTGACACTTGGTGTCCCATCTTCAGTAATTAAAACGGCAGTGTGAAGTTCTTGGTGCCCAATCTTCAGTATAAAATCCATCATAAAGATTTTGTGTAAGTTTTCAAAAGTTATAGTAATTCTCCTCTTGTACACGATCCCTTTTTTGGGACACACTCAGGACAACATTGTTGGGACACTCAGAACAACATTGTTGGGACACACTCAGAACAACATTGTTGGGACACACTCAGAACAACATTGTTGGGACACTCAGGACAACATTGTTGGGACACTCAGAACAACATTGTTGGGACACACTCAGAACAACATTGTTGGGACACTCAGGACAACATTGTTGGGACACTCAGAACAACATTGTTGGGACACACTCAGAACAACATTGTTGGGACACTCAGGACAACATTGTTGGGACACTCAGAACAACATTGTTGGGACACTCAGAACAACATTGTTGGGACACTCTCAGAACAACATTGTTGGGACACTCAGAACAACATTGTTGGGATACTCTCAGAACAACATTGTTGGGACACACTCAGGACAACATTGTTGGGACACACTCAGAACAACATTGTTGGGACACACTCAGAACAACATTGTTGGGACACTCTCAGAACAACATTGTTGGGACACTCAGAACAACATTGTTGGGACACTCTCAGAACAACATTGTTGGGACACTCAGAACAACATTGTTGGGACACACTCAGAACAACATTGTTGGGACACACTCAGGACAACATTGTTGGGACACACTCAGAACAACATTGTTGGGACACTCTCAGAACAACATTGTTGGGACACTCTCAGAACAACATTGTTGGGACACTCTCAGAACAACATTGTTGGGACACTCTCAGGACAACATTGTTGGGACACACTCAGAACAACATTGTTGGGACACACTCAGAACAACATTGTTGGGACACTCAGAACAACATTGTTGGGACACTCTCAGAACAACATTGTTGGGACACTCTCAGAACAACATTGTTGGGACACTCTCAGAACAACATTGTTGGGACACTCTCAGAACAACATTGTTGGGACACTCTCAGAACAACATTGTTGGGACACTCTCAGAACAACATTGTTGGGACACTCTCAGAACAACATTGTTGGGACACTCTCAGAACAACATTGTTGGGACACTCTCAGAACAACATTGTTGGGACACTCAGAACAACATTGTTGGGACACTCTCAGAACAACATTGTTGGGACACACTCAGAACAACATTGTTGGGACACTCTCAGAACAACATTGTTGGGACACTCTCAGAACAATATTGTTGGGACACTCTCAGAACAACATTGTTGGGACACTCTCAGAACAACATTGTTGGGACACTCAGAACAACATTGTTGAAATACTCTCAAAACAACATTGTTGGGATACTCTTAGAACAACATTGTTGGGATACTCTTAGAACAACATTGTTGGGATACTCTCAGGACAACATTGTTGGGATACTCTCAGAACAACATTGTTGGGATACTCTCAAAACAACATAAGAACATAAGAATGGAGGAACACTGCAGAAGGCCTACTGGCTCATACAAGGCAGGTCCTTACTCTCAGAACAACATTGTTGGGACACTCTCAGAACAACATTGTTGAGAATAGCATCATTCTGGTATGCTTTCGACAGCTCTTCTGCTTCAGTTATACTTACGGCCTCTTCCGTCAGTTGATGGGGTACATACCTGTGTCCAGTAGCCTCGCTTCCCAGCCTGAGACCAGGCTTCCTTATTATCTATTGTTTGTTGAAACAAACTTACTGGTAACTGCTTGCACACCCTGGTTGATCTGGATTAAGTCTTGTCAGTTTTTTCATATGCCTTTATATCCTTGAACGTGGTCACCATATTTTCTTCTCTGGGGTAAAGATAGCACACGCTTGTCTTCACGGTTCTTCGCAACTCGCATTTTATAACTCGGGCAGCTATTTTGTTGCCAGTATCTGTGCATTTTACTGCTTGCCCAGGTGTTATTTCTTTTACTGACTGAGTCAACATTACTTGCATATTACAATTTTTGTCTAACGTGTCTTTTTGAATAGCGCTTCGATGCTTCAGCAGATATTTTGTTAGTGGTTGTGGGTTTGAAAAGGACTTGCCTAGTATGGGCCAGTAGGCCTGCCCCAGTGTTTCTTCTTTCTTAAATTCTGTTTGTACTAAAACATTTCTTGTAAACATTACTTGTGGCCCTTCTTCAGTACAATTTTTTTTTACTCCCGTCATGTCCCAAGTTGAGCATTTTTGTGCCGTGGTATTTTGTCAGTGCTGGCCGCCCAGTAATGAAAAGTAGTCTGAAGGGTTCGTAACACCTTTATATTTTGGGCAGAATTTTCCCGCGAGGGGAGGAGGAGGAGGCAGCCTTTGTAGCCGGGGCTTTTAAGGCGCCAGGAAAGGACGGGCGCCATTTTTGTGTTGTGTTGGGGTGAAGATAATGAAGCGAGAGTGTGTTGGTCGGGAAGCAACATTCGTCAACACGTTAGATAACAATAATATAACAGCTTGACTAGGCTGAAAAAATAAAACAATGTGTTTCTTGCAGGTAAGCTTAAATCAAGCTTTACCAAACTGGTTTACACGTCACATAGTGTTTTATAAGTGAGAGAAGCTTAAATCAAACTTGAGAAAGCTGCGTTATAAGTCACGTGGCTCTCCTGGAAATGGGACGACTTCAGTTAAACTTCAGTAAGCTAGTTTACACTTTAATTGAAATGAACGTTTAGCGGCAGAACTGTTTTGAAAGGAAAGAAAGAATATATAGGATATAACGACGATGTGATGCTAAGTGAAATGTTCACTGTAAGTTCTCGTAGCTCCTTTACCATCCCCTGCTCTCTCTCTCTCTCTCTCTCTCTCTCTCTCTCTCTCTCTCTCTCTCTCCTCTCGTTATTACCCGATTATTTGCCTCTTTAATCCACCTCCTTTAGCCGCCGCTTCCTTCCTCTGCCACCAACATCACCATGATAAATTAGACACATATGCAACACTTGGGTATCTTCATTGAGGAAACGTTTCGCCACACAGTGGCTTCATCAGTCCAGTACAAAGTAGAAAGTTGTAAGGGGAGGAGTTTGAGGTAATCAGTCCCTCGGCCTGGAGTCGATGTGTTCAGTCCATCAATCTTGTAGTAAGTACAGCATAGGGCAATAGAAGTTGCTTATATATTGTAGACAGGTGAGGCGAAGCAGGAGGAGGCGGGGTCATAGTGGTACCATCCACTAGTCGAAGTAGGTCTTCGTCCAAAGGTTGGACAAGTGTTGAAGAATCCATTTGTATCAAGATCCCAAGATGTTGTTGTGTCAGACAGGACAGTATATAAGCAACTTCTATTGCCCTATGCTGTAGTTACTACAATATTGATGGACTGAACACATCGACTCCAGGCCGAGAGACTAATTACCTCAAACTCCTCCTCTCCTTACAACTTTCTACTTTGTATTGGACTGATGAAGCCACTGTGTGGCGAAACGTTTCCTCAATTTATCAACTAGTCTGTTCTCTGAACCATTTATCTACACACTATCACCATCACTACCACTCACCACCATCACTGTATCACTATCACCATCACTACCACTCACCACCATCACTGTATCACTATCACCACCGTCACTCACTATCACTCGACACAGTCATCATCACTCGTCATCACTTACCACCGTCACCATCACTCACCACCATCACCTACCTCACAGTATCTGTAGTTACTACCGGCGACTGTGTGAAAATATTGTGGATGTAGCCTGGGGCAGTGTCTATTGTCCTTGTATTGTGTACGTAGCGCTCTCCCGTATTACACTTCAACCCCCTTCCTTTCCCTCCTTCACTTTCTACTTCACTTCCCCTTCACTTCCCACTTCCCTTCCCCCTTCACTTCCCACTTCACTTCCCCTTCACTTCCCACTTCCCTTTCCCCTTCACTTCCCTTCCCTCTTCACTTCCCACTTCCCTTCCCACTTCCCTAACCACCATCACTTCCCACTTCCCTAACCACCATCACTTCCCACTTCCCTAACCACCATCACTTCCCACTTCCCTAACCACCATCACTTCCCACTTCCCTAACCACCATCACTTCCCACTTCCCTAACCACTATCACTTCCCACTTCCCTAACCCCCATCACTTCCCACTTCCCTAACCACCATCACTTCCCACTTCCCTAACCCCATCACTTCCCACTTCCCTAACCCCCATCACTTCCCACTTCCTAACCACCATCACTTCCCACTTCCCTAACCACCATCACTTTCCACTTCCCTAACCACCATCACTTCCCACTTCCCTAACCCCCATCACTTCCCACTTCCCTAACCCCCATCACTTCCCACTTCCCTAACCACCATCACTTCCCACTTCCCTAACCACCATCACTTCCCACTTCCCTAACCACCATCACTTCCCACTTCCCTAACCACCATCACTTCCCACTTCCCTTCCCCTTCTTCTCTTGTCCTTCCCCTCTCCTGTTGTTTTCTCCCTCTCTTTCTTCCCCTCCCCTCTTCTGTTGCCTTTATCCCTCTCCTTTTTCCATTCCTTCTCCTGTTGCACTTCCCTTTCTCCTGTTTCGATTTCCTTTCTCGTATTTCCCTATTCTTTCTTCTACTGCCCTTATCTTTCTCGTTTTTGAGTCCCTTTCATTACTGTTCTTTTATTGTTGACCTTCTTTCTCCTATTATCTTTCTTTCGCTTATTGCCCTTTTTACCCTTCCTACTCTCCGAAGTTCCTTGAGCGGAGAAACAATTCTGGAGGTCAAGGATAAGTATATATTAAATGAAAGTAAAAGTGTGTAGGATTTACCCTTCATCTTGCATGTTCACGTGACTGAAAGAAATGACCAGCAACCCTACCAGAGTATTAAACGTTAAAGGGGTTAATGTTTCACACGCACGACAGGAAGGTAGAGTACCTCTGTAGGAACCCGAAAGTTACACAAATAAATGGGCACAATACCGTGACTGGAACAGTACACAAATAACCCACACATAGGAGAAAGAATATTATGACGACGTTTCGGTCCATTAACTAGTCACACATGTGACTAGTTAATGGTCCAAGTCGGAGCGAAACGTCGTCATAAGATTCTCCTGTATGCGGGTTGTGTATTGTTCCAGTCACGGTATTGTGCCTTTTTATTTACCTGAAGGTTATTCCGGGGGGCACAGCCCCCGCAGCCCGTTCCCGGACCAGACCTTCTGGTTGATGGGTTGATCAACCAGACCGTTGGTGGCTAGTAACGCACATTCCAACCTAGTCGCCACATCCCTGCTGATAGTGAACTGTCATGATAAAATTATTCAGTTCTCTCGACGACAGCCATGAGTCTGCTGGTAATTCCGCTTATGTCTGAAGGGTGTTAAAAAGTCTTGGTCCCTTTACACTTAAGGAGTTCTCTTGTAACGTTCTCCAGGTCGTCAAGATCTTGGAATATACCTGAAGACGATAACCAAGAGACCTGAAATAATGTAAACCTTTATTTAAGAGCCATTTCGCTCCAGAAGATTATCTCGTTATAACTTGATAATGGTCTTGAGCGAAACGTTGTCGGCTCGTTGCCTCTTCTATCATGGAAGGTCTTGGAATTATGAAATGCCATTTTTCCAGGCCTATTAGCTCCATGAAAGCCTCCCGTGTGGCGTGAAAATTCTTAGGAAATTGAATTTCTTTTGACAATTTTATACCATATTGTGTTAGGGGAATATCATGTGAAATAGAATGTCTTCAAACTTTGTGTTATACAGAAGTCAGTGCTAGAGAAAAGCGATCTTTTTTTACTTCTTCAATTATTTCCCACTAAGAAAGTGCGATCCAAAAAATACAGTAAAATACAGTAGGAAGAGGACACCTGTGTACAGTTCAGGACATTTTTAATTAATATCCTGAGCTGTCCCTAATTGTCTTTTTCCTTATTTTCCCTGTATCACAGTACTAGTCACAACCAAACAAGAAAATATAGTGACTTTTTATTGAGGCTGGTTGACCAGACAAGCCCTAGACAGCTTGATCAGACTGTTGGTTCTAGCAACACGCAGTCCAATCTCTTAACATAATCCAAGGGAAGCCATCAAGATGAACTTTTTTAAAGTTTAAAATATTTTAATCAACGCAAAGTAACTTTGAAATGAATTTTAGTTGGTATGGATTAATCTGAGATTAGCTAGGCTGCCATCATCAACAGCGTAATCGACCAGGCTGCCATCATCAACAGCGTGATCGACCAGGCTGCCATCATCAACAGCGTGATCGACCAGGCTGCCATCATCAACAGCGTGATCGACCAGGCTGCCATCAACAGCGTGACACCAGGCGCATAACAGCGATCGACCAGGCTGCCATCATCAACAGCGTGATCGACCAGGCTGCCATCATCAACAGCGTGATCGACCAGGCTGCCATCATCAACAGCGTGATCGACCAGGCTGCCAACTAGGGGGGATGTGGCTAGGAAAGAGCGGCTCCATGGAAACTCTCTCTTGGTAAACTGATGGTAATTTTCCACTTGATGGTACCACAAGTGGTGGTCCAGGGAGACCCCGGTGCCCGGGGGGGTGAGATGTGAGGGATTGATGCTGATGTGTGGGATTGATGCTGGGGTGTGTGGGATTGATGCTGATGTGTGTGGGATTGATGCTGGGGTGTGTGGGATTGATGCTGGGGTGTGTGGGATTGATGCTGGTGTGTGGATTGATGCTGGTGTGTGTGGGATTGATGCTGGTGTGTGGGATTGATGCTGGTGTGTGTGGGATTGATGCTGGTGTGTGGGATTGATGCTGGTGTGTGTGGATTGATGCTGGTGTGTGGGACGCACACACCTCAGCCCTAGTTCTCTCTCTGATATAAGAACTGTTAGGTAAAGGGACACTTGTACAACTAATGCTACATTTTATTGTGGCAACGTTTCGCTCTTCAGGAGCTTTGTCAAGCCGTAACTGCTTGACAAAGCTCCTGGAGAGTGAAACGTTGCCACAATAAAATGCCACATTAAGTTGCAAATGTGTTCTTTTACCTAACATATTGTCGGTAATTCTACCAACATTATTACAGTATACAAGGTACGTGGCACACACTTTCCCGGACACTGCATCATACTTTTCACATTAATGTACTCGTTTCGCTTCCTCCCTCTTCATTATCCTCTTCCATTGGTCTCTCCTTATTTGTTTAATAAATTCTCAACCGCAGTGTTCACCTGAGAAGCATCTGTGACTGGTTACGAGAGTTATGCTGCTGTTTGCTGTGTTTACCACGTTTGTTTTTTTCTTCACGCACTTTTCCCACAATTCTGAATTTGTTTCTCTGTTTGTCAGTTGTTGATTCTTGGTTTTATCGTTATTTATTGCTACAGTGAAGGGCTCACGTGTGCCTGTAATGCTGTGCTGTGGTACGATGTTGTGGCAGCAGATGGTACAACTTTGTGGCAGCAAATGGTATAACGTTATGGCAACAGCTGGTGCTATGTCAGTGGCGGCACGTGGCGATGGCGTGTTGTGAACTATTTTTGTTTAGTGTGCGAGAGAAGATGAAGAGTGTAATTACCAAGTTAAGTCAGCTCATGGCCACGCCTCTCAGCTTTGTGTTGGCCGAGTTGATCCCCATCCACTATGTCAAACAGTAGTCTGATGTAGTTCACTGCATCTACTACTACTGCCGCTGCTGCTACTATTACTACTGCTGCTGTTATTATTACTAGATTTACTAATATATGTACGCTCTGCAATGGAGGAGAGAATCATACATGATAATACGTGGAAGATATTCGAGAGCCTAGTCCTAAACCTACACATTACCATAAAGATGCATTTGAGTGAGAAATATGAGACGAAGTGTAAAATAGACCCAGTGAGAAGCAGGGACTCCACGGGGACACTGAGAGAACATTATCAACATCAGGGGGCCCAATTCAACATCAGGGGCCCCAATCTATTCACCATACTTCCAGCATATACCAAATGTTACAGAAAAAGGTGTATATGTGTTGAAAAGAAAAGCATATCACTGCTTCGAAGTGCCGGGTCAAGCAAGCTGTGGTGGATACGTGGGCCAGCTGGCCCATGGCCGGGCTAAGAGAGTAGAGAAACTCTCGAAACTCTTCAAAGGTATATCAAAGGTGTATCAACAGCAAGAGCCAAGTTGTATTTGTATGGTATACAATACTGATAAGATGAAGAATTAGACACACGTGCAACATCTGGGTATCCTTTATTATAGACGTTTCGCCCTCCAGTGGCTTTATCAATTCAAATTCAAGGACATAATTGGAAGACGATAGGTAATGAGTCCCTCAGCCTTGGAGTTGGTGAAGAGCACCGTAGTCGTGAAGAGTCTGAAGCCAATCTTCATGCCTTTGCACATGTGTCTAATTCTTCTGCAAGAGACAACTTGACCACGCATTCGACAAAGATTTTCTCTGATTAACGACTCGCTGAACACAGTCAGTATTTTACTAATTACTGTGTTGTCAAGGGTCAGAAATTGGATGTTGTTTTTGCCCTGGATTTTCCATGTAAGAAAAACAATATTTGGCTGCTTTCCTTTCAATATTTTTTTTTACCTCCCTCTCTCTCTCCTGGACTGAATATGATGAATTCAGATTTAATTTCCTCTTGATTTACTAGAGTGGAGGCGACACTCAAGTCTCTGGGGCTCGCCCATCCATCACCTGGCTCCATCATCCTAATTATCACCCAGGAAGCGATCTTAACAATGCAAGACAAGCCACGGGGAATGGAAATCTTCAGCTGAAGATTTCCATTCCCCGTGGCTTGTCTTGCAGGCGCGCGCGCACGCGCGCGCACACACACACACACACACACACACACACACACACACACACACACACACACACACACACACACAACAGGCCTAGTGTCTAATCGACATGTGCCTAGGACAAAATAGTAACTAACACACACACATACCACGGGAGGAATCTTTAGCTCAAGTACTTTCACACTTCTCAGTGCGTCATCAGGAGCTATGCAATGTTACAAGAATAGCAACTGAAGAAATGAGGGAAAGTTTTCTCGTAGTGCAGCGTGGGGTGACACCAGCTCCAGCTTCTCTCAGCATATACAATATATATATATATATATATATATATATATATATATATATATATATATATATATATATATACTGTATATAATCAAGATAATAATCAGTGTTTAAATTCCAGTTAATTGTTAGGTAATATCTGGGTAGATCTTAAATGGACCAATGATGCCCTCCTAGAAAATTCCAGGTAGCTGCGACACCATAGCAATTAAAAATAACTCCAGCTAGCTAGTTGTATCGTCAGAGCCATTAAATAACTAAAGATAGAACGCCAGTGCATTCGATAAATTCACTGTTATAACGTCTGCGCCATTAACGACAAAGTAATTGCTATGCCTAAGTTATTAAAAAAAAACTTGAACTAGCAAAAAATAAATTCTGAAATAAAAGTAAGTAGGTGCCAAAAAAAAAAAAGGTCAGGATCTTCATTACGCGGGATAAATGCTCATTAACGCCGCGTAAAATACTGGATGTGTTTACTGAAGTTTTCCCATGGAGAAAGAAATATTTCCCTATCCCCTCCCCCTTCCCCCTCACCCCTTCCCCCCTCACTCCTTTCCCCCTACCTGTGTTGCTTCTAAAGCGACTTCACTCTGTGATGGACGGGCACCAGGGAGCTGCTAACAGCAACAGCCTGGTAGATCAGGGAATTAACGAGGAAGCCTATCCTCTGGTCGGGCGTGTGTGTGTGTGTGCCGAATACGTAAAATTTGCGATTTTGGCTTAAATAGCAATGCACTTCTTGGCGAATAGGGCAAGCGAAAATTTATGTATGCAATAATTTCGCAAAAAATGAACTTAACGAAAAAATATATTTCATTGTTTATTACTATATTATGAACTTGTATAAAATATATTTAGTTGGATTAGGCTAAATTAAATTGCGCTTGATATAATAAGGTTAGGCAAGTTTCCTAAGGTTCTTTTGGTACAAAATCATTAATTTTTTATTAACATAAATTAAAAAATATATCTTTAAACGTATAAGAGAAAATTTAGAAAGGACTTAATTTTAAATGAGTTCTTGCTAATTGACCAGTTTTACCTATTCGGATCGGTATCGGGAACTTTTACAGTACTGGTATCCGTGGAAAAATGCCGATATGGAATCCATATGTGGAGCTTGTCGTTTAGAGGCGGGCTCAGGAGCTGTAACTCGACTCGTGCAAACACAAGGATGCAAGTGTATAAGACATAGGCAGAGAAGCGCTATATGCTTCAGCAGGACTGCATGGCGGGACCAAAGACACAAACATTTGCCAGCTCCTGAACACTTCATGGTCCAACTAGGGTTTTGTTTATCTGTGGAAATTGGAACAAGGTCTTTAATTATATTTCTATCTTTGGCGCATGCAGTCACACGAGTCCAAAACTTTCATTCATTCATTCATTTCATTCATTAAAGTTGCCATTGTACGTCTCTAGCTTAATTTTTTAATCTGTGCCGCCAGAGGAATCTGACTTTCTTTAGCAACATCTTAAAGAACCTGACCTTAAACACCATCTTGAACATGTATACTATCCGTTGTGAAAGGAATGTAAGTGAATTAAAAACAGTTGGAGAGATGAGTAATGTTCAGAAAAATAATCAGCAAGTGATGGAGAAGTGAGTATCCAGTTTGAAGAACAGGTACGACAGGACCCGGGAGGCCAGAACGCGGTAAATGTGTGCAAAAAGGCATGAGGAGGTGGAGGGGTCATATGTGAAGTTTCTCCTGCAAAGGTGACTACAACTACAGAGAGGAGTGCATCGGACAAGTGTAGTAGTAGCAGCACCAACACACAGCAAGAGGCACTCTTGAGCTTCCCCAGTGCTCGGGCTTAATGCCCAAAACTGGGGTGTGACTCCAAAAGGATCCTGTAGTGCTTGCTGTCTTTGCACCTCCTGACATCGTCTGCTGTTATGCAGCTGCCACACCCTTCGAGCCCAGTGTGGGTGAGGTTTGTGGCAGTCCAAAATACCTA
>WNWK01040773.1:0-16802 GCA_009830355.1 Cherax destructor
GATTCCAGTCTTGTTGGAAATTCATCTTTAAAATTTTCGTACTATTGTCCCATGGGACTCAGTCTTCCTAGAAAGAAATTTTAAAAATTGACGCAACTATTAAAACATTGTTGCGGCAGAAAAAAATTTTTTGGGTTTTAATGGCATTTTTAGATTCACGACACAATATACAAATCTATCTTGAGTCCCCCCCTTTACCCCTGGTACAGTTTAAAACTGCTGGACATAGTGTTAATTAAATTATAAAATATTTTATAAGTAAATTCAACAGTTGTCTATTGAGTCTAGTATCCCGAATGTATGGTAGAACTGTGATTAAAAGGGGATAAAAAAGTGAAAATATAAGTAATGAAGAAATGACTTGGTTTAGAAAGGAAGCATGTGTGCATCAACATAATTTGAAACGTTAAACCCAGTGGTGACATGTCAGCTCAGTGGTGACTGTACTTAGCTCAGTGGTGCCCTGTACTTAGCTCAGTGGTGACCTGTACTTAGCTCAGTGGCGACCGATTAGCTCAGTGGTACCTTACTTAGCTCAGTTGACTTACTTAGCTCTGGTGACGTGTCAGTATACTCTCTGGGACTGAACCATCTTTGCTCTGTGAAGACTTTTTTTGTGCTCTCCGTTCTTGCTACCTGAGATTGGATGATGGTTTCCCTCGACTACGAGCAGCTATATCTCCAACAAGGCAGAATTAACGGAAGCTGAAACAAATTCAACGTTTGAAGGGTATATGCAAGGATTATCCCGGAACAATGTCGCCGATGATCAGCCCAAACGACTGGATGCTAGTCGGCCAGTAAAAGACTTTCCCAGCGAAGACCATTTTATCAGACCGTCGGCGTCATGCACACCGCCAGTCGAGGTAATAACATTGTTTTAGTTAGGGACAGTCAGATTACGTTTATGGATAGGGCTTTTGTTTTAAGGATAAAAAAGGGGCGGGGTTTTTTCCTAGGGCTGGAATAAAGGATATTTTGGTCTGGACGACATCATGAGAGGTAATAGGAGCAATCTTTTTTCTGTCTCAGTGCTGGAGGCAACGATGTTGACAGGCCTAGGAGTAAACTGACTAGCAGCTATAGATCAGCAATAGACAGAATTAGGAAAAGGGGGGGAACCCTGCATATGTTTATTTTGCCAAGGAAACGAGTTAAAATGAATGGTTGTCCAGGGCAAGTTGTGTAAATTGCTGGCTGGAAAAAATCTGTAAGGAAAATGCAGTAACTTCATTGAAACTGGGCCTTTTAGGGCTTTTAACTAGAACAAAGTTATGGTATGGGTTAGGGGGGAAAAAAGGAAGTCCCAGTGTAGTAATATTATGAATCTGGGGGAACTAGTAATAGGCAGAATAATGGATATTGGAAACCAATGGCACTAGGTGACAAAGACAGTATTAGGTATAGGGGAAAAAAAAAGAAATGAGCAGGAAGGGTAAAGAAAGGAGGTCTTTAAATATATATTACCTAATAGTCGTAGTACTAGGAATAAGATGGACGAGTTGAGATTAGTTGCTAGTGCAGGTAACTTTAATGTATTTGCCATTACTGAGACGTGGTTTAATTCGAAAAATCGGGACATACGGGTCTGTTTGGATAGAATTTTCAGAGGGGTAAAAAAAATTTATTTTAGGGTGATATACCGTCCCCCAAAATTAGATAGGGACCAAAGGGGACTACTATGGGGGGAAAATTTGGGGTTAAGGCCACAAGGCACAATAACGTAGTAAATTTTGGGATTTTTAAATTTAGTCAAATTGATCGGAAAATCTCGCTGGAAAATTTTAAAAATAACGACTTTTAGAAGTAGTTCAGGATTGTTTTTTAAGCGTTTTTGACAGAACCTACAAGGGGAAAAAATCTACTTGACTTGGTTCTGGCAAACAAAAAAACCTTTTTAATAATTTACAAATTGCAGAGTAACTTGGCACAAACGCCAGTATGATAGTAAGGACAATTCAGTAACCGTCCCCGATTTTCGCTTGAATTACAATGGGCTTAGAGAACAATCATCTTTTGGGCTGGGGTAACGTGAGAGCTATCAATATGACAGCTTTCTTAAACTATACATGCTGCCCAAAGAACATTTATGCTGTATTAAAAAATTAAATCGAAAAAATGACCCCAAATGGATGAATAATGGCTCAAATCCTTTTAGGGCAGAAAAAGGAATTTATAGGCGCATCAAAAAAGGGGAGGTCATCTTATGAATCAGTATACTGTCATTTGGGGGACTTAAAAAGGGGGTCAGAAAAACAGTATAGCAATACTTAAGAACAGTTCAGTAACATAGAACGCTATAAAACACTGAAGAACAATGCAGTAATACACTGGAACAGTAGAGTAACATGATAGTAAATAAAACTGCAGTGTATGAGTGATGAAACGAAAGTCTACCAGCTGTGTGTGTGTGTAGCTGTGCATAAATTAAACAAAAAAAGAACTTGAACAAATGAAATATAAATAGAAATCCGAGATCTTTATGAGTAACCTCATCATGGTGGCCGATTTGGGTGGCAGCTTAGTCTCTCTAGCTGGTCTCTGTTCGTGGGTGTCTTGGTGGGTGGAAATTTCAGGACGCAGATTCCTTTTGTCCTCTCTGTAATTCCGCCCCCCTGGGTATCGGCAAAAAGACCCGCTGACTTTGACTAAGTTTCCCTCACAAGGTCACTGGGGAGGGGCCCCCCTGAACCTGGGGGAAATGAGGGGGATCTCTGAGGGCCCAGTGGCTTCTAGAGACATGGAACTGGAGAAGTAAACACGCCGGGGGGGTCTCCCCAAAACACACACACACATGACTAAAACCTCACCTGACTATGACCAAACCTAACTATGACCTCAACCAACAATGACCTCACCTATGACCACATCTAACTATGACCTCACCTAACTATGACCACACCTTACTGTGACCACATCTAACTATGACCTCACCTAACTATGACCTCGCCTAGCTATGGCCTCACCTAACTATGACCTCACTTGGGGAAGTGAGGAAGGTAGTTCATCTGACGGGACACAGATGGACTTCTGAAGACACTGAACTAGGAGAAGTACCAAACACACACCCACCCACCCACACCCCCACACACACACACTTGATTATGACCTCTCCCAACTATGGCCTCACCTAACTAAACCAAACCTAACTATGACCTCAACCAACAATGACCACACCTATTATGACCACACTTAACTATGACCTCACCTAATTATGACCTCACCTAACTAAAACCAAATCTAACTATGACCTCAACCAAGAATGACCACATCTAACTATGACCTCACGTAACTATGACCACAGCTAACTATGACCACACCTAACTGTGACCTCATCTTACTGTGACCACATCTATATGACCTTACCTAACTATGACCTCACAAACTATGACCACACCTAACTATGACCTCACCTGGTGAAGTGAGAAGGTAGTTCATCGGAGGGACACAGATGGACTTCTGAAGACACGGAACTAGGGGAAGTACCAAACACACACACACACACACCTGACTATGACCTCACCTAACTATGACCACACCTCACCTAACTATGACCAAACCTCACCTAACTATGATCACACATGACAATCTCCTCGCCTGACTATAACCACATCTATGACCGCTTCAGACTATGACCACACCTAACTATGGCCACACTTGACTATGATCACCCTTGACTATGACCACTCCTGAATATGACCACTTCTGTCTGTGACCACTCCTGACTATGACCATCCTTGACTATGACCACTCCTGACTATGACTACTTCTGTCTGTGACCACTCCTGACTATGACCACTTCTGACTATGACCATTCCTGACTATGACCACTTTGGTGCCACACTGGTGTCAAAAACCTTGGGAAAACAACAAAATGCTGAACCTGGGAAGTGAGGAAGGGAGTTTATGTGAGGGGACACAGATGGACTTCTGGAGACTCGGAACTACGGAAAGTACCAAAAAGGGGCGAACAGATGGAGACCTGGAAATATAACAACGTATTTAATGTAGACGTTTCGCCATCCAGTGGCTTTATCAATACAAATTCTAGGACATAATTTGAAGACAGATGAGGTAATCAGTCCCTCAGCCTTTGAGTTGGTGTGAAGAGCACTGTAGTCGTGAAGAATGTCGAGCACAGGCAAGAAGGCTTATATACTGGCGTCAGGTGAAAAGGGGAAAGGGGAGCAGACGAAGGCATTGTCACTGGTAGGCGGGATTTCCCGGTAGAAGTAGGTCATATCCAAGGGACGAGTTAGTAGTAGAAGAAGGTTGTGAAGATGTCCTCTGAACCAAGATTCCATGATGTTGCAGTGTCTGAATGGTATACATTACTGATATGATCTAAAAGGTAAGCGGGGGAGAAGGCAAGAGAGAGGGGCATGCCTTGGAAAAGTGGAAAAGCGAAATACCTATGGGGACAGAGGTGAACTCAGGACTCATGGACCTGATGGAAGCCCCAAGATGATAGAGTAGAGGACCTTAAAGACGAAATACTGGCCTCCACGTGGCAGGGTCAGGTATTTCTGGTCACAACTGCCACATGAAATGCTGTACACACCTGCGTTGTTCTGTCACTGAAAATTGTCTTTTTTCTGCTCAAGACGTTGATGGTGCTGCTTGCGGTAGTGCTAACACCTTTGTTACTCTTAGCTAGAAAAATGTCTTTCCATTCTGCACTTTCTCTAGATATTCAAGTTGTAGATACTATATGCAAGTAGAAACATTCCCATGAGTAGACATCGTTTGATTCTTTGGACGTAGTATTAGTAGTAGTGTATCATGTCATTTTGGTGGTAGAATTCTGTATTCTTTGAATCTGAGGTGACTGTCTTGTTTAATGAGTAGTGAGTCGAGGAAAGGATGGCTATCATTATGCTTCTCTTCAAGGATAAATTGAATGGATGGGTCCTCACTGTTCAGACTTTTCTTGAGGTTATCTAGGTTGAATTGTTCTTGGCCATTGAACAGAATATTGTCCATATAGCGAACCCACGTGACCGTTTTGGATAGATCTTGGCGAATCTTTCAGCCTCCAGAATTCATTTACAGATTCGCCAGAATGGAACTAATTGGTGAGCCGGGAATGTTAGTTGTTTGTATCTTGTCAAACACTGCAGTATTACGGAACTATTACACAGAAGATTCTCCAAGCAGCTTAAAAGAGCATAGTCTGCAACAGGCCATAATTTCTATGAAGATGTATTGAAAAAAATGGTCGCACCCGACCCACTGCCCCCATTGACACTTTAAGGACCTTCGTTCCCATTACCACTAGCCTTACCTATAAAAAAAGTGCTGTCACCTAATCCGCTTATATTATAGAATCCTTCCACACTGCAAGCACTATGGAACTGCAGATCCCGACAATAAGATTCACATAAGATCCACCGGACACATAAGATCCCCCGGACACATAAGATCCACCGGACACATAAGATCCACCGGACACATAAGATCCACCGGACACATAAGATCCCCCGGACAAAAGATCCACCGGACACATAAGATCCACCGGACACATAAGATCCACCGGAAAATAAGATCTACAGTGGCGAGAGACAACAAACTACAGAAACATAAACTGAACATCAAACTTCCTAAGTTTTACATTGTAGACAAAGGAAAGACGAAGACAGACCTCATATAATCAACCTATCATCCAGACCACTATCATTCAGACCACTATCATGCAGCCACTATCACCCAGACCTATCATCCCGACCACTATCATGTAGCTACTATTTTTCCCGACCACTATCATACCACCACTATCATCCTGACCACTATCACCCAACCACTATCACCCGACCACTATCACCCAGACATTTATCATCCAGACCACTATCATACAGACTACTATCACCCAGACCATATCACCCAGACCACTATCATCCAGACCACTATCATCCAACCACTATCATACAGACTACTATCATCCCGACCACTATCATCCAGACCACTATCATTCCGACCACTTTCATCCCAACCACTATCATCCAGACCACTATCTTCCAGACCACTATCATCAGGCCACTATGATCCAGACCACTATCAACCAGTCCTTTATCATCCAGTCCCTATCACCCAAACCACTATCGTCGAGACTACTATCATCCAGACCAGATCGCCCAGACCACTATCATCCAAACCAGTATCATCCAGACCTCTATCAACCAGTTCTTTATCATCCAGACCACTATCATCCAGACCACTATCATTCAGACTACTACCATCCAGACCATTACCCAACACATCGACACGATTTTCGGAAAATTTTATGGGGTCATCTGGGCCTCTCATTTTCCCAAACCCACTAAATTATACCCAAACTCTGCTAGTGGACCTGAAACACTTGGGGCATGGAAAGTGGGAAGGAGGAGAAGAATAAAATGATGAAGAAGAAAAAAAAGAAGATGGGGAAAAAAAAAAAGAAGAAACAACAACAACAGCAACACTATTCATGAAATCACGCTCAATTCAGGAAAGTGAAACTTTCACTTCTTTCCACATCATATATTACAATAATCGAGTTGAGAGATTCATCCATGTGCTGTCACAGGCGACGATTTTCCCAGTCCGGAAAAAGCTTCACATAATCAAATGATGATTTATATTGCCCTTCACATAGTAGCAGTTCAAAACCCTGATGTCAGTGTCCGATACTGGATACTGTGACTTCTTGGCTGTTAGATCTGATATATTTCAGCAAAATAATTTATAGAATCTAAAAGGGGGGGGGGAGTCAATGAAGATAGATGCTGAAATAGATAAAAAAGATATGGGTAGCAGCAGCTTTGCAATTTGATCCCTGGTTTACCTGGGGGGGTTTGGGGGTAAACGCCCTGCGGCCAGATCTGAGCCCAGGCCTCGGTGGATCGGGTCTGATCAACCAGGCTGTTACTGTCGGCCACGCAAACTGAGTACAAACCCACCCCCGGTTGTGGTCCGTCCCTTCTTGAAGACAGCCAGGGGTCTTGGTAATCCCTAATGTATGCTAGGGGCATTTAAAAAGTTTTGGGGCCCCCCGGCCCCTTATGGTTTGTCTCTCAGTGTACTTCTGGTCCCCCAGCTTTTCTTGGGGAAATGTTGCATTCCCCCGAGTCTCTTGCTTTCATGGAGTGATTTTCTGTGCGGTTTTTGGTACCAAACCCCCCAGGCCTTTCCCCAAGTGTATATTATCATGTATCTCCCCAAAAAAAAAAAGGCCAATCCGTGCTGGAACAATACACACAAACCCCCGACAAAAAAAAAGAGGGGCACGACGACGTTTGCCGAGGGCCCATTTACAAAAAAATAACACACAGAACGGGGGGGTTTATGGCGGCGACGGGGAGAGTTTTTTTTTTTTTTCTTTTCCCTTTTTTTTTGTCCTTCTTTATTTTATTCGCCTTTTCCCCCTCTGTGTTCTTTCCCCCCCATGGACCTCAGCTTCATTGCAGTGCCCTTTCCTAGAATATGACTGACTCACTACTACTTCTACTCCCCCTTTTACTACCTCCATTATTCCCCCCTCTCTTGTCCCCCCCTGTCTCCTCCTATAAACCCCCTTCCTGTTCTGTGTGTTAGTGTGCTTTTAAATGGTCAAGTCGGACCGAAACGTGTCTAAGCTCCTCTTTTTTATATGTGCGGGTTGTGTGTGGATGTATCTCCCGCCTGCGTTCTAGGGAATAAAATCAAGGCCCCAACTTTTCCAGTAATTTGGTGCTGTATCTACTTATGGGCTGTAAAAATTTTTTCACTCCCCGGTTGTAATGTCCCCGCCTTAAAAGGGCTTTGGGGTACAACAGTATTAGCCTAGATAGAACAAATTTAAAGGGGGTGTCATCATGGACTTTGCGTCCTAGTTGAAGGTTTCATTACCCATCCTATCATTTTCCTCCCAAATCCTTAAAATTTTTTTGCTCTATTGTATGGTTAGAATTTGTCGTATCCTTGAAATTTTTATTTCCTCAATTTTCCATATCAGTATTTTAAAAATTTTTCCTCGTTGAACTTCATATTGTTTTAGTGGCCCATTTGAAGATTTGGTTGATGTCCGTTGGGGTTTTTCGTGTCAAAATCGGGTGTCATCCGCAAGGAAGACACGGAGCTGCCCCATCTCTGTTTATGTAAAAAAAGGATGAAGAATTGGGGGAAAAATACTTTTTGGGGGAAAAAGTTTTTTTCCCCTGGCTGCCTGGATTTTCCCCTGTTTATTTTTCTTTGTATTTTTTTGTCGGGGGTTGTGACCCCTCTACCAACTTTTCCTTTTTCCCTTTTTCCCCCATTTGTTGCTATTCGCCATGGTCACATTTGTCAGCTTTTGCAAAGTCTGTGTATACTACTTCTGTATTTTTTTTCCCCCAACAGCACCGGCCCCCGTCATGGGGCCCCGGGCTGGGGGCAAAACGACCGTTCAAAAAACCTTTGCCCTGGGTTGTATAATTGATGGATATCTAGGTGGTTTGCGATCTTTTTTAAACCCTCAAAAATTTTTGATATGGTTTAGTCTATGGTCTGTAGTTCTTGTAATTTTTTTACTGCCCTTTGGAGTGGGGCTATGTCTGTTTTTTTAGTGTGTGGGGGTGACCCCATGTCCTTTCCCTCTCCATAGTCTAAGGCCCCCGATAGGGGCTTCTTGTAATTCTTGATGAACACGGGTTCCATGGTCTGGGCCTGGGGCAGTGTAAGGCATGTCATTTTTGCCTTTTCAAAGTCTTGTGGAGTTAGAATAATATCGGGTTTTTGGTGAAAAATTTTCGTTTTTAAAAAATTCATTTGGATTGTCGCCCCTTAGTCTGGGCAGGGCTCGCTGAACACTGAGTCGTTTGGGGTTTTATCTCAATCATTTCTTGGCTGTCATCTGTGTATGTCCCCTTTTCTAAGCAGGCCCCAAAACTGGATTTTTTTCCCTTAAATTTAGCAAAAAAGAAAGTATTTTTTTTTTTCAATTGCTTTTATTTTTAGTTCTTCCTGAGATTCTTGTCTCCTGTAAGATCCCTTCAGTTTAAGTTCGATATTTGCAATTTCATTATTGCCTCTGTGACTCTTGCCTTCGTCTGTATGGGGAGCGTCTCTCTTTTCTGTTTCATCTTCTTTCTTTTCTTAATGGAATGTGTCTTGAGCAGATCTCAAGAACCACAGGTTCCTTTTTCTGGGCAGTGATCACATTTTGTGGTCAGGGCCCTGTGCATACATGTCTGTACCTATATTATGTTGTGATCTGAGTGTATTGTCTTTGATCGGTTATATTCCCTATCAGATCGTCGTTGTTATAAAGTGAGGTCCAGCGTATTTTCTAGTCTTGTAGGCTCTTTTTTGCTGGTTTAAGGTGAATTTTGGTTCAGGTTTAATAGTTCGGGGTGTGTGTGAATTTTCATCTGCGCCCTCCTGGGTGATCTCTGCTAAAACATTGTTTTTCTCCCCCATTTTTGGTGTCTCAAATTGAAATCCCTAGTAGTAAGATGTTTGGGGCAACAGTTATCACCCCAGAGACAACATCTATGTCATAAACAAAGCCTACATTGGCTTAGTTCCAGCACCTGGCTTAGTTCCCGCACCTGGCAATTCCCCCTACCTACCTGACTTAGTTCTAGTACTTACTTGACTTAGTTCCCTGTCTCAGTTCTTACACCTTACTTAGATCCTGTTGAATGTTGCTAAAATTTCTTGTCTGTTGCTGAACTGTTCTTTATGGTGCTGAACTTTCTTGTATGGTGCTGTTGTTCTTGTATGTTTTTTGTATGGTTTACTAGTACTGTCCACCTCAGTGTGACTAGAAGGTTCACCTGGGTGCCTGCATTACCACTGACATATAGGAAACTCAATCTGAAAATCTCACTGTGCGTTGCATCTCCAGCCTGGTCTGTGATGCAGTGGTCCACTCTTGTGATGCAGTGGTTAACACTGCTGTTTACCAGTGGTCCCTTTCTCTGTGATGCAGTGGGGCCCTTGTGTGATGCAGTGGTTAACACTGCTCTTGGGGGGTCAACCTGTCTGATCAGTGTTAACACTGCTCTGTGATGCAGTGGTCAACACTTCTGTGATCGATGGTCAACCTGCTCTGTATGCAGTGGTTAACCTGTCTGTGATCGTGGTCAACACTGCTCTTATGAGTGGTCCTGCTCTGTATCAGTGGTCAACCTGCTCTGTGTCGTGGTTTACACTGCTGTTGGCGTGGTTAACACTGCTCTGTGATGCAGTGGTCAACACTGCTCTGTGATCAGTGGTCAACACTGCTCTGTGTGCAGTGTCAACACTGCTCTGTGATCAGTGGTTAACACTGCTCTGTGATTGTGGGGTTTAAACTGTCTTTTTCGTGTCAACTCTGCTCTTTTGGGCAGTGGTCCGCACTGCTCTGTGATCATGGTCCCCCTTCTGTGATCGTGGTTAACATTCTGGTCTGGTGTCCCCTGCTCCTCTGATGGGTTCCCCCTTTTGATCGTGGTTAACACTGCTGTATGACCGTGGTTAACACTGCTTTGTGATGCAGTGGTCAACACTGCTCTGTGATCGTGGTTAAACCCCCTTTGTGATGATGGGGAATGCTCTGTGATCGTGGTCAACACTGTTTTGGGGGGGTGGGCAACACTGCTCTGGTCTGATGGTTAACACTGCTCTGTGATCGTGGGGTTTAAACTGTCTTGATCTGGTTAACACTGCCCGTATATGGTTAACACTCTTTTGTCGTGGGCAACCTGCTCTGTGATGAGTGGTCAACACTGCTCTTGATTTATGGTTAACACTGCTGTATGACCGTAGTTAACACTGCTTTTGATGCAGTGGTCAGCCTGCCTTTATGCAGTGGGGTTTAAAACCCTTTTACAGTGGTCCCTCTCTGTGATCGTGGTTAAACTGTTTTTTGGTCTGCTCTGTGATCTGGTTAACCGCTTTTGTCGTGGTTCCTGCTCTGTGTGATGGTTAACACTGGGACATTGGGCCCTCTCTGTGATGCAGTGTCCAGCACTCTCTGTGATGCAGTGGTTAAACTCTGTATGACCGTGGTTAAACCTGCTTTGTGATGCAGTGGTCTTTTTCTCTGTGATCAGTGGAACACTGCTCTGTGTCGTGGCCCTGCTTGTGATGATGGTTAACCTGCCGTTGATGGTTAACACTGCTCTGTAGCTGGTTAAAAACCCGTGCAGGGAACACTGCTCTGTGATGTGGTCAACACTGCTCTGTGATGATGGTAACACCTCTTGATGTGGTTTAAACTGCTCTGGTCTTTTTCAACACTTTTTACTATGCCTGTTGATTTGGGCAACACTGCTCTGTATCGTGGTCCCTGCTCGTGATGATGGTCCCCTGCTTGTGATGATGGTCAACCTCTTGGTCAGTGGTCACACTGCTCTTTATCGTGGGCACACTGCTCTGTGCGTGGGCCCCCTCTGTATCGTGGCCCCTCTGGTCGTGTCCCCCACTGCTCTGGCCCGTGTCAACACTGCTCTGTGATCGTGGTCAACACTGCTTTTGTGGGCCCCCCTTTTTGGTCAAAAAACCTCTGTAAAAGTTCCCCCTGTATACAATGGGGTTTAAATGCTCTGTGTAGTGGGGAACCGCCCCGTGATATGGTCAACACTCTCTTGTGAGGGGTTCACTGCTCTGTGTCGTGGTCAACACTGCTCTTTTTCGTGGTCAACACTCTTGATCAGTGTCAACACTCTCTTGATCTGGTTAACACTGCTCTGGGTTTTGTGTCAACACTGCTCTGGAAAGGGCACATTCTGTACGTGGTTAACCCTTTTACTTGACGCAGTGGTTAACACTGCTCTGGTGAGTGGTTCCTGCTGTAACCGTGGGGTTCCCTCCGGATGGTGGTCAACACTGTTTGTCATGTCAACACTGTCTGTGATGTGGAACCTGCCTGTGGTGTAACCTGCTCTGTGATCGTGTCAACACTGCTCTGTGATGAGTGGTCAACTGTCTTGATGATGGTCAACCTGCTCTGTGATCAGTGGTTAACACTGCTCTGTGATCGTGGTCAACACTGTCGTGCAGTGGCAACACTTCGTGATCGTGGTCCCGCCTGTGATCATGGCCCCCGCTCTGTGATCGTGGTCACCTGCTCTTTTGTCGTGGTCAACACTGCTCTTATGCAGTTCAACACTGCTCTGTGATTGATGGTTAACCCCCTTTGTGATTTAAACTCCTGTTTCAGTGGTTCCCCCTTTGTGTCGTGGTCCCCGCTTTTTTTTATCGTTAACACTGCTTTGTGATCTGATGGTTAACACTGCTCTGTGATAAAAGTTTTAAACTCTTGTGGTGGTTCTTTTTTTTTGATCAGTGGTTCCTGCTTTTTATCGTGGGGAACACTGTTTGATCGTTGTCAGCACCTCTGTGATCAGTGGTTAACCTGCTTTGTGATGCAGTGGGGAACACTGCTCTGGTGCGTGGTTAACACTGCTTTTTCTTTGCTCTGTGGATTGGCCCCCTCTGTGATCGTGGTTAAAACTGCTTTGTGATACAGTGGTCAACACTGCTCTGTGATGATGGAACCTCCTGTAAAGTGGTCAACACTGCTCTGTGTCGTGGTTAAACGCTGTATATGGTTAACCTCTTTGGATCGTGGTCACACTGCTCGTGATCAGTGGTTCCCCCTTTGTGATATGGCCCTTTTTTTTGTCTGTCAACACTGTCTGTGATCGTTTAACACTGCTTTCTTGTGGTTTTAAACTGCTCTGTGATATGGTTAACACTGCTCTGTGATATGGTTAACACTGCTCTGTGATCGTGGCAAACCCCCTCTTGTGATGTCCCCGCCGTTGTAGTTAAAGCTTTGTGATCAGTGGCCTTTTTTGTTCTTTTCTCTTGAATCAAAATCTTTTTGGGGTAACCTCCCCCGTGATGGTGGTTCCCTGTGTGGTGAGTGGGGTTTAAACTGCTCTGTATGCAGTGGTCAACCTCTGTATCAGTGGTTAACACTGCTCTGTGATCAGTGGTTCCCCTCTGGTTGATGGTTAACACTGCTCTGTGGAGGGGCCCTGCTCTGTGATCGTGGGCAACACTGCTCTGGATGCAGTGTTAAATCTCTTTTTCAGTTTAACTTTCTCTGTATGCAGTGGTCCACTTTTTTATGTGGTTAAAAGCTCTGGGTGCAGTGGTTAACATTGTCTTTTTCAGTGGTTAACACCTCTTGTCAATTTACATTCGGGCAGTGGTTCCCCTCTGTGATGCAGTGGAAGCACTCTTTGTGATCGTGGTCCCTTTTTCTTGACATGGTTAACACTGCTCTGTGAAAGGTGGTTTAACCGTCTTTATGGCCTGCTTTTGATCATGGTCAACCTCTCTGGATCTGGGTTCCTGCTCGTGCAGGTTAACACTGCTCTTTTTCAGTGGTCCCCTGCTCTGGTGATGGTTTTCCTGTGTGTGTCTATGGTTCCGTCTGTGCGTCGTCAACACTGTTTTGGTAGTGGTTCCTGCTCTGTGATGATGGTTAACACTGCTCTGTGATGCAGTGGTTAACATTGCTCTGTGATGCAGTGGTCAACACTGCTCTGTGATCGTGGTCAACACTGCTCTGTGATGTGGTCAACACTGCTCTGTGATCGTGGTTAACACTGCTCTTGATCATTGTTAACACTGCTCTGTGATGCAGTGGTCAACACTGCTCTGTGATCGTGGTCAACACTGCTGTTAATTTTAACTCTGTTGTGCATCAGTGGTTCCTGCTGTGGATCGTGGTCGACACTGCTTTTGCGATCGTGGTCGCACTGCTGTTTCTTTTAATCTGTTGTGTGATCAGTGGGGTTTAAACTCTTTGTTGATGGTCCACACTGCTGTGTGATCTTTTTAACTCTTTGTGTGATCAGTGATTAACACCTTTTTAAAGCAGTGTTCGACACTGCTGTGCGATGCAGTGGGGAACACTGCTGTTTGGGCATTGTTTTAAAAAGGGGCCACTAAAGCGCAGACTCAGGTTCAACTCCTGACCAGCAATGCTTTATTTTTTTTTTTGTTCATTTTTTTTTTTTTTTCCTTGGCTGATACACAATTTATTTTTAACTTTTTTTAACTTTTATTCTGAACATTCAGCAATGTTCTTCCAGAATGTATTATCTACGAAATTTTTTTTTTAGTTCTTTGGCCCCATAACCAAAATTTTTAATTTTCCTTGTGTACAAGGTTCCGTGTGTTGTGTTTAATTCTTTGTACAAATTTCCCCGGTTGTGTGTTAATTAACTTTGTACAAGATTTCCCCGTGTGTTGTGTGTTAATTCTTGTGTAAAAGGGTTCCAGTGTGTTGTGTGTTAATTATTTTTTAAAAGGGTTCAGTGTGTTGTGTTTTAAATTCTTGGCAAGATTCCAGTGTGTTGTGTGTTAATTAACGTACAAGTTCAGGTTGTGTGTTAATTAACTTTTAAAAGGGTTCCCCGTTTTGTGTTAATTGACTTTTAAAAGGGTTTCCCCGGTTGTGTTTTAAATTCTTGTGGAAAAATTAGTGTGTTTATTTCTTTTATAAATTTCCCCAAATGTATTTATTTCTTGTGTAAAAAGGTTCCAGTGTTTTTTTTAAAATTGTGTATAAGGTTCCAGTGTATTTATTTCTTGTGTATAAGGTTCCGTGTATTTATTTCTTGTGTATAAGGTTAGTGTATTTATTTCTTGTGTATAAGGTTCCAGTGTTTTTTTTTCTTGTGTATAAGAGTTCCAGTGTATTTATTTAACTTGTGTATAAGAGTTCCACAGTGTATTTTTTAACTTGTGTATAAGATTCCCCAGTGTATTTATTTAACTTGTTTAAAAAGATTCCCCACATGTTTTTTTTAAATTTTGTGTATAAGAGTTCCACAGTGTATTTATTTAACTTGTTTAAAGGTTCCAGTGTATTTATTTAACTTGTGTATAAGAGTTCCACAGTGTATTTATTTAAATTTTATAAGAGTTCACAGTGTATTTATTTCTTGTGTTAAGAGTTCCAGTGTATTTATTTTTGTGATAAGATTTCACAGTTTTTTTATTTAAATTGTGTATAAGATTCCCCACAGTGTATTTATTTAACTTGTGTATGGGTTTCCCCAGTGTGTTTATTTAATTTTAACCTAATTGATAACAAAAAAAAATTAATCAGGCAATTGATCAACTTGCCCGCAGCGCAGCAGCACGGCAGCGCAGCAGCACAGTAGCAGCATATGCATATTTTTCGCATTTGGGGTTGCTACAAGCCCATGGCCCCATACACAATCGCGATCCCCCAGAAATACACACACACACACACACACACACAATGGAGGAAGGAAGGCAGCTGGGTAGACAGGACGGGGGCGTCACCATCAAGGGATGTATCAGTGCTAGAGGGCATACACCAAACTGAGGAGGAGGTGAAGCAGTTACTCAGTGACCTTGATACCTCAAAAGGGGAGGGTTTGGAAAAATCTCCCCGTGGGTTCTCCGGGAAGGAGCTGGGTACTGATTACTTCCCCAATATTCAACACACCCCCTTTAAACTGGGCAGTTACCTGAGGTATGGAAGAAGGCCAACTATCCCCATTTTTAAAACAGGAGACGAAAAACCCCAAAATATGCCGGGGTCACTTACTGTATTGTGCAAAGTCTGGAAAATCATCAGGAAAGAATGGTGGGCACCTCGGCTGAACAGGATAAAAACCCCAGACCCGGTTCCCAAAAAGGGTCCTGTGAACAAACCTCCTGGGAGTTCTTGATAAAGTAACAGATGAAGGCAAGAGAAAGGGGGGGTTGTTTCATTTCCTGCAGGAAGGCCTTCGACACAGTTCCTCACATGAATTAGTAAAGAAGTTGGAAGAACAAGCATGTATAACAGGAAGGGCACTGGAATGGATCGGGAAACCTCACAGGGGGGGAACAACGGGGGATGGTGTGTGATGGGTTCACAGTGGGCGCCTGTGAACAATCCATCAAATTATCAAAAACAGATGAACCCCTTTTCACCCCAATGAGCCAAACAGACTTAATGTTTTCTTCTCCCCCCTAGGAAAAAAACTCGAGTAAAATCCCAACTCGAACATTAAAGACTACCTCCCCACCTCCCCATACACTATTCCGCTCCTCCCCAATCAAAATTAAGTCCTCTTCAACACCCTTAAAAAAAAGCAGGAACAAAAGCTTACCCTTTTGTACAAGAAGCTACCGTCTGTCACCAATTATAAACATTATTCAATAAATCTATTGAATCTTCTACCTTCCCATCAATTCTCAAAATATAGGGTCACCCCCCTCCCGGGGGGGACCAAAGGCGAACAATTATAGACCAATCTCAAATTTACCACTGCTTTTTTTTAAAAACTTGAAAAATTAATTCATAAACAGATCTTTTCCTCCTCGTCTCCACAATTTACTAAACCCCGTCTTTGGATTCAGGACCAACAAAAGGGAAAGATGCTAAACACATGTTAGGTTAATATACACCCCTTGGAAAAAAAGTTCCGCTGGGAATCTTCATAGACCTACCAAAGCATTTGTAATCGACCATGATTTTTGCTCACAAAAATTGCGCACTATGGTATTAGGGGGGCCCTTCGGTTCGTTCGTACTTCTAACGGCTGTTCACGTGATTTCCAACCTCTGCCCATGTGATCTGGCATTAGCCAATGATAGGCCTGCCTTTGAATGCCTCAGTGCCGGGGGGGAATCGTATCTCCGGAGTAGGCATACGAGACGGAAAGGCATAGGCTCTCAGCTCCCATATATCCAACGCCTCATTAACTACCAAAACCCAAGCTCATCGTCCAAAAACCAAATCAATGAAAAGAACCCACAACACAAATGGTGACAGCTTGTGGGCCTAGATTTTTAATCTGAGCAGTTTAACAAGCGGGAAACCGGTGTTCAGTGCCTCCCGCTCA
>WNWK01040774.1:0-16802 GCA_009830355.1 Cherax destructor
CCCACCAAGGTCTAGCCTCTATCACCCTACATGGAAGATTCTTCCACGCATCTACAACTCTGTTCGAAAACCAGTACTTGCCTATGTCCTTTCTAAATATAAATTTATCCAATTTAAATCCGTTATTTCTGGTTCTTACTTGGTTCGATATCCTCAGTATTTTATTAATAGTATCTCCTTTGTTTATGCCCATCATCCACTTGTACACCTCGAATATCTCCCCTCATTCTACGTCTTTCCAGAGAGTGGAGATTCAACGCTCTAAGTCTATCTTCATACGGGAGATTTCTTATACTGTAAATCATTTTAGTCATTCTTCTCTGTATGTTCTCCAACGAATCTATATCCATTCTGTAGTAAGGAGACCAAAACTGAGCTGCATAATCCAAATGAGGTCTCACTAGTGATGTATAGAGCTGTAAAATAACTTTTGGACTTCTGTTGCTTATACTTCTTGAAATATATCCTAGTAATCTGTTAGCCTTATTGCATACACTTAGGCACTGTTGTCTTGGCTTTAGATTTCTGCTTACCATGACTCCCAAGTCTTTTTCACATTCTGTATGATCAAGCTCTACTTCACCTAGTTTATAAATTCGAGGGATATTTTCATTACCAACGACTAGCACCTTACACTTGTCCACATTGAACTTCATCTGCCACTTTTCAGACCAAGACATTAATTTGTCCAAATCCTCCTGGAGTTCACTGGTATCCTCCTCAGAATGAATTATACGGCCTATTTTTGTATCATCAGCAAATTTACTCATGTCACTTGCAATTCCTTCATCAAGGTCATTTATGTAAATTATGAACAACAATGGGCCTGAAACTGATCCTTGTGGAACGCCACTAGTGACTAATCCCCATTCAGATTTGACCCCATTAATGGAAACTCTCTGCTTTCTATTGGTAAGCCATGCCTCTATCCATGCTAGAACTTTACCTCCTATACCATGAGCTGCCACCTTTCTTAAGAGTCTCTTGTGAGGTACTCTATCGAAGGCCTTACTGAAATTCAAGTAAACTATATCATATTCTTTATCACTGTCTACTACCTCAAATGTTTTATTGAAAAACGTCAGTAAATTTGTCAGGCAGGAATGACCTCTCGTAAACCCATGCTGAGATTCATTAATCAAATTATGTTCTTCAAGGTGACTTCTAATAATATCAGCTATAATTGATTCTAATAATTTGCCTACTATAGACGTGAGGCTTACTGGACGGTAATTTGATGGAATTGACTTATCCCTGATTTGAATATAGGAACTACATTAGCCATCTTCCACATCTCTGGAACAACACCAGTTAGGATAGACGTATTAAACACATTCGTTAATGGCTGACTAAGTTCCATCTTGCATTCTTTAAGTACCCTGGAAAACAACTAGTCGGGTTCCGGGGACTTATTTTGCTTTAGTTTGTCTATCTGTTTGATAACCATGTCCCTCGTGACAGTAATATTATTTAATTTGAATTCTTCAGGAACTGAATAATTGTTAATTTCTGGAATCTCATTTACGTCTTCTTGTGTAAAGACTGACAAAAAATATTCATTAAATAGAGAACACATTTCCAGTTCGTTATCCATCAGCTGTTCATTCCCAATTTTCAGAGGACCTACCTTTTCCCTCACCTTCGTCCTATACACTTGAAAGAACCCTTTTGGATTAGTCTTTGATTCATTAGCAACCTTAATCTCATAGTCACGTTTAGCCTTTCTAATCCCCTTTTTTACTTCTCTTTTAAACTGAACATATTGGTCAATAAGGTTAACATCTCCTCTTTTGATGCACCTATAAATTCCTCTTTTCTCCCCTAATAGATGTTTTAGCCTCCTGTTAATCCATTTAGGATCGTTATTATTTGACCTAAATTCTCTCTGGGGAATAAACATACTCTGTGCACGTTGTACATTATTAAGAAAAAAATCATAAACGCAGATCCCATCGTAATCGTTAGCTAGATTACCCGAGTCGAGATTAGACAGGTGTTCTCTAAGTCCAATAAAATCGGCAGAACGAAAATCAGGAACTTTTACCGTATTATCCCTATTCTCGTACTCCCAGGTAATATTAAAAGTAATGGATTTGTGATCACTAGCTCCAAGCTCTGGAGTTTACCTGGAGTTTACCTGGAGAGAATTCCAGGAGTCAACGCCCCCGTGGCCCAGGCCGTGACCAGGCCTCATGTTGGACCAGAGCCTGATTAACCAGGCCGTTACTGCTGACCGCACGCAGTCCAACGTACGAACCACAGCCTGGCTGGTCAGGTACCGACTTTAGGTGCCTGTCCAGTGCCTGCTTGAAGACAGCCAGGGGTTTGTTGGTAATCCCCCTGATGTATGCTGGGAGGCAGTTGAACAATCTTGGGCCCCTCACACTTATTGTGTTGTCCCTCAACGTGCTAGTGGCACCCCTGCTCTTCATTGGGGTGATGTTACATCGCCTGCCGAGTCTTTTGCTTTCGTAGGGAGTGATTTTCATGTGCAAGTTTGGTACTAATCCCTCGAGAATTTTCCATGTGTATATAATAATGTATCTCTCCCACCTGCGTTCTAGAGAGTACAGGTTTAGGAACTTCAAGCGTTCCCAGTAATTGAGGTGGTTTATCGCAGTTATGCGTGCCGTGAAGGTTCTCTGCACATTTTCAAGGTCAGCAATTTCACCCGCCTTGAAAGGTGCAGTTAGTGTGCAGCAATATTCCAGCCTAGATAGAACAAGCAATCTGTAAAGTGTCAACATGGGCTTGGCATCCCTGGTTTTGAAGGTTCTCATTATCCATCCTGTCATTTTCCTAGCAGATGCAATTGCTAATGTGTTATGGTCCTTGAAGGTGAGATCCTCTGACATGATCACTTCCAGGTCTTTGACATTAGTTTTCCGCTCTATTGTGTGGTTGGAATTAGTTTTGTACTCCGATGAGATTTTAATTTCTTCACTTTTTCCGTATCTGAGTAATTGAAATTTCTCATCATTGAACTTCATATTGTTTTCTGCAGCCCATTTAAAGATTTGGTTTATGTCTGCTTGAAGTCTTGCAGTGTCTTCAACGGTGGACACTGTCATACAGATTCGGGTGTCATCTGCAAAGGAAAACACAGCACTGTGGCTTATATCCCTGTCTATGTCCGATATGAGGATGAGGAAAAGGATGGGAGCAAGTACTGTGCCTTGTGGAACAGAGCTTTTCACAGTAGCTGCCTCAGACTTTACTCTGTTGACTACTACTCTTTGTGTTCTACTTGTTAGGAAATTATAGATCCATCTACCAACTTTTCCTGTTATTCCTTTATCACGCATTTTGTGTGCTATTACACCATGGTCACACTTGTCAAAGGCTTTTGTAAAGTCTGTGTATATAACATCTGCATTCTGTTTGTCTTCTAGAGCATCCAGGACTTTGTCGTAGTGGTCCAGTAGTTGGGACAGACAGGAGCGGCCTGCTCTAAACTCATGCTGCCCTGGGTTGTGCAATTGATGGGTATCAAGATGAGTGGCGATCTTGCTTCTTCAGTGATCTCCAGATTATTTACAAGGGTTTCTTTATTTGACAAGACTAGGTCGAGCAAATTATTACCTCTGGTAGGCTCCGTCACACACTGCTTCAGAAAACAGTCCTGAACTACTTACATAAAGTCACTGGACTTTAGATTACCGGTCATAGAAGTCTAGTCAATTTGACTAAAGTTAAAATCCCCTACTATCACTACGTTATTGTGTCTAGAAGCCCTAACAATTTTGTCCCAAAGAAGTCTCCCTCTATCATGATCCAAACCTGGAGGTCGGTATATTACACCTAGAATCAGTTTTTCTTGACCTTCTAGAAACTCTACCCAAACAGATTCTGTTAATGATCCATCTATTTTATGCCTGTTTTTATGCAGCAATTTATATTTTCTCGTACATATAATGCAACTCCACCCCCTTTCCCATTATATCTATCTACATGGAACAACTTAAACCTCTGAATATGACACTCAGCAATCATATCCCGACTCTTGGTATTATACCATGTTTCAGTTATTGCAATGACATCAAAGTTCCCAGTACATGCTACCAAACGTAATTCATTAATATTATTTCTGGCACTTCGACAGTTAGTATAAAATACACTGATATGTATCTTCTTGTGAACCTTTTTCAGCTTTTGTTTTACACAATTTCTGTTACTATCATTACCCTGTGTTACTCGATTACTGTCATTGTTAAGATTTATGATATCAAAGCCTGAATCAATATTTTGGCCCTCATTATTTACCATTCCTAAACCCATACCTCTAATCCTAGTTTATAGCCCTAACAACATCCTCAACTGAGCTAGCGAGAAATCCTACACCTTCCCTGGATAAGTGAACCCCATCCCTGCCATACATGTCATTTCGGCCATAGAAGTGGTCCCAGTTGTCAATGAATGGGACTGCATTATCCTTACAGTGTTTGTCCAGCCAGCAATTTATACCAATCGCTCTGGACAGCCATTCATTTCCAACACCCCTTCTTGGCAAAATGCCATATATAACAGGGCTTCCTCCCTTTTTCCTAATGATGTCTATTGCTGCCTTATACCTACTAACTAAATTCTCACTTCTACGCTTGGCTACATCATTGCCTCCAGCACTGAGGCAGATAATAGGATTTATCCCATTACCATGCATGATGTTGTCAAGCCGGCTAACAATGTCTTCCATCCCAGCCCCAGGAAAGCAAACCCTCTGTCTCCTACTCCTATCTTTCAAGCAGAAGGCCTATCCATACAGTGTACCGTTCATATTTCATTCAGAATGCTGTTCAAATGCCATTACAAACGAATTTATCTCCTTAAGAAAGTTGTAAAATAGACTAGTCCTTTAGACCCAAATTACACTTACAAAAGCATTTAAAATAAACTTACATAAGGGTGAGTTTGGGGACCATCGTAAACCGGGGTACCACTGTACCTAACTTGGCTATCCCCAACAACAACACAACGTAACGTAAAACCTGACTAATCAATTCAATGTAATGTATGAATGAACGAATGAATGAATGTAAAACCTGTTATGAATAATACATACTTAGCTAATTATTCCCACAACACTTACATTATAATGACCACGTAAACTAACTGCAATGCAATTGTTTTAAATTGTTATCTCACTCAATTAGTTGCACTGCTGCAATAAATTGCTACAATTAATTGATATGTTCAACTTATATTCAAACTTTATAACTTAGATATGCAACTTTACTTATTTTATAAATTATCAACCATAACGTTTTATTATTTTATTATTATTATTGCTTTAATTTGTTTAATCTGATTTAATTAATTTTATAATGAAGACAAAAGTACAAAACTATGTTCAAATTTCATAGCTTAAATACTCACCTTTACTCATTGTATACTATCTACAAAAATTCTTACAATTTAGTTTTAAGTTAATTTTAAGTCTGCCCAAAATGCCCTGCATACTAGGGGCTTTTGGCATGTACACCTCATGTAATCTCAATAACCAAATGTAATTCTTTGTATCATGTCCAAATAAAAATATTATTATTATTATTATATTATTATTATTATTATTATTATTATTATATTATTATTATTATTATTATTGGTGCCGTTTGTCGTGAAGTTCCCAGTAGTCGACTCACATTCGTCTGGTAGCACAGAAAAGGAGTTCGAAGTTTCCACAGCAGTCTCTTTCTTCTTCGTCGTTACTACCTCTCCATTCGTCTTCTTGATCTTCAACTTCATCCCATGCTGTCCGGTCACTGCCCAGGTTCCCTTCTTGACCTGAGGACTCACAACAGGAGGACTACTACGAATCCTCTTGTTTTCCTCCGTCAATCGCCGTATCTCTAGCTTCGCTACCCTCAATTCCTCCTTAAGCTGCTGGTAAAGTTGCTCAATGGAGGGCATCTTGGTTCAGTCCACAGGGAGTACACTAGACATGTCTTCACTGAGCTAAGAACAGGTCACCACTGAGCTAAGAACAGGTCACCACTCACGTTGATGAATTCAAGGAGTACATAGAGGCTGAAGGATTCCTTCCCCAACAAGTGTTCAATTGTGACGAAACAGGCCTCTTTTGGAAGAAAATGCCAAAGAGGACCTACATCACACAGGAGGAAAAGGCACTGCCAGGACACAAGCCTATGAAGGATAGGCTAACTCTTTTGTTCTGTGGTAATGCAAGTGGGAATTTCAAAGTGAAGCCTTTACTGGTGTATCACTCTGAAAATCCCAGTGTTCAAGAAAAACGTCATCAAGAGTAAATTGTGTGTGATGTGGAAGGCTAACAATAAGGCATGGGTCATGAGGTAAATTTTCATTGAGTGGGTCAATGAAGAGTTTGGCCCGAGTGAGAAGAAATACCTCCTGGAAAATAAATTGCCAATCAAGTGCCTCCTGGTAATGGACAATGCTCCTGCTCATCCTCCAGATTTGGAACACCAATTGTTGGGGGAGTTTAGTTTCATCACAGTGAAGTTCTTGCCCCCTAATACCATTCCTGTCATCCAGCCCATGGACCAGCAGGCATTTAAAACTTCAAAAAACTCTACACCAAAGCAATGTTTCAAAGGTGCTTTGAAGTGACCTGGGACACTGAACTGATCCTAAGAGAGTTCTGGAGGAATCACTTCAATATCCACAATTGAATAAGCCTTATAGATAAGGCTTGGCAGAGAGTGACTTGGACAATTAACTCTTCATGGAGAAAATTGTGGCCAGAATGTGTCCTCGAGAAGGATTTTCAAGGGTTTGAGGCTGACCCTGACGACCCTACGCCTGTTGTGGAATCTATTGTGTCTTTGGGAAAGTCAATGGGGTTGGAGGTGAGTAGCCAGGATGTGGAAGAGTTGGTGGATGACCACAGGGAAGAGCTAACCACTGAAGAGCTGCAAGACCTTTATCTGGAACAGCAACAGACCTTAGCTGAGGAAATTGCTTCAGAAGAGGAGGAAGAGAAAGGGGAGAAGGTGCCTTCTTCAGCGATTAAGGACATTTGTAAGTAAGGCTTTCGACAGAGTTCCACATCAGAGGCTATTGAGGAAACTTAAGGCACATGGAATAGGAGGAGAAATTTTTTCCTGGGTAGAGGCATGGTTGACAAATAGGCAGCAGAGAGTTTGCATAAATGGGGAGAAATCAGAAAAGGGGCATGTCACAAGCGGTGTTCCACAGGGGTCAGTGTTGGGCCCCTTGTTATTCACAATTTACATAAACGACATAGATGAGGGAATAAATAGTGACATAAGCAAATTTGCTGATGACACCAAAATAGACTGTCCAATCCATTCTAATGAGGACGTTAGAGCACTCCAGGATGATTTGAATAGACTGATGCAGTAGTCGAAGAAGTGGCAGATGCAGTTTAATATAGACAAATGCAAAGTTCTAAATGTTGGACAGGAAAATAACCATGCCACATATGAACTAAATAATGTAGATCTTAATTTTACTGATTGTGAAAAGGATTTATGAGTTCTGGTTAGCAGTAATCTGAAACCAAGACAACAGTGCATATGTGATTGCAATAAAGCGAACAGAATCCCTGGCTTCATATCAAGAAGTATAAATAATAAAAGTTCTCAGGTTGTTCTTCAACTCTATACTATATCTTTGGTTAGGCCTCATTTAGATTATGCTGCACAGTTCTGGTCACCCTATTACAGAATGGATATAAATGCAATGGAAAATGTATAAAGGAGGATGATAAAGTTGATCCCATGTATCAGAAATCTTCCTTATGAGGATAGACTGAGGGCCCTGAATCTGCACTCTCTACAAAGGCATAGAATTAGGGAGGATATGATTGAGGTGTATAAATGGAAAACAGGAATGAATAAAGGGGATGTAAATAGCGTGCTAAACATATCTAGCATAGAGAGGACTCGTAGCAATGGATTTAAGCTGGAAAAATTGAGATTCAGGAAGGATATAGTAAAGCACTGGTTTGGTAATAGAGTTGTGGATGAGTGGAACAATCTCCCGAGTACCATTATAGAGATTAAGACATGTAGTTTTAAAAATAGGTTAAATAAATACATGAGTGGGTGTGGGTGGGTGTGAGTTTGACCTGATTAGCTGGTGCTACTAGGTCAGATGTTGTGCTCCTTCCCTAAGTGAACATGACCTGACCTGACTAGGTTAAGGCATTGGCTTAAGATGATAGGAGAATTGGACCTGCCTCGCATGGGCCAGTAGGCCTGCTGCAGTGTTTCTTCTTTCTTTTGCTCTTATTTGTGCATAGGAGTGAGGTGCAAAGTTTAGTGAAGAAATATCACCCTAACAAACCTGTTGCAAGCCATGTCAGCAACATGTTCAATGACAATGCCGTGTCCCATTTTAGGCAAATCTTAAAGAGACGCCAAAAACAGGCCTCTCTGGACAGATTTTTTATGCGACAGGGGTCCAGTGACTCTCAAGCTGGTCCTAGTACCAGTAAAAGACAAAGAAAGGAAGTAACCCCGGATAGGGCTTTGATACCTGAAGTTCTTATGGAGGAGGATTCCCCTTCCAAACAATAATGTCTCCTCCCTCTCCCCTCCTCGCCGTCTTCCATACGCCAACAAGAGTCTTCAATAAAGGTAAAAGTGATGTTAAATGTTCATTTATCCATTTATATTTATTTCTCATTGTTTTCTGTATATAAAACTATAGTTATTCTCTATAAAAAAAAATTTTTTTAATATTTTTGGGTGTTTGGAACGGATTAATTGGATTTACATTATTTCTTATGGGAAATATTACTTCAGTTTTCGTACAAATCAGTTTTTGGCTGACCTTCTGGAACGGATTAAAGACGAAAACTGAGGTTCCACTGTATATATACAGTGGACCCCCCGGATTTCGGCAATGATTCTTTCCAGAAGGCTGTTCGAGTGCCGTTACCGAACGAATTTGTTCCCATAAGGACAAATGTAAATTAGATTAGTCCATTTCAGACCCCCAAAAATACACTTACAAAAGCATTTACAAAAATACACTTACATAATTGTTCGAGTTGGGAGCAGTACGAAATCCAGGGGTCCACTGTATACAGTAATTTTTAAGTATAAAACACAACTATGTAAAAATTAAAACTTTTAACAAACTTACATTATTATTGAGGATAAGAGCAGTTTCCAAGTGATAGTCCATAGTGTCCCACGCATCCCAGTACATTGGAATGTCATCATATATCACTAGCTGATTGCCACAGTACTGTGGACCATCCTTCTTTCTGAAGATGTCACGAGTTGGATCTGATGTTGATATTAAGCTGATAACTTGACCATACTTTGTAATCTCAGCTCTGATAAGGCTGTTTTCAAGAACAAAATTGCCATTGTCAATACCTAAAGAGAGGAAATGTAAATAAAAATAAAAATGGTAAGTCAAAGTAAAACATAAATTGTAAGCTACTTGTGTTAGTAAGTAAAATATAAATTGTAAGTAATTGTATTAGTAAAATAGAGTTTAAGTTTTCGAAAATATTTTGGATGAAGTCAAATGGATAAATATTAAAGAATTATTTATGTGATGAGTTAATTTGTTTTTACAGTGGACCCCCGCCTAACGAACAAAATTCATTTCAGAAACCTGCTCAAGTGCTATTAACGAACGAATTTACTTCCTTAAGAAATAATGTCACGTAGGTTAGTCTATTTCAGACCCCCAAAAATACACTTCCACAAGCACTTACAATATTATACTTACATAATTGTACGATTTCCGGGGTGTTCGTTAGGTGGGGGTCCACTGTATATCTATGAACCTACACATGACAAAATTCTTATTTCCATAATCTTAGAACAGGAAACCTTAGGCTGGATTATATTTGCCTGTTAATATGTTATTCTAAGATCCTGGATACATCCTTGGATAAGTGTAGCAATGTAATGTGACTTTTAATCAAAGGCTTAGTTAATCCATGTAGTGGTGGGCTGGGGTATGGTTTCACGTTAGTCATTTGTAAACTTGACACATGAGGTCACTTGCTTGCTTCTATTTAAAATGAGAAGACACTAGAAGAAATTAACTTACTGTTAATTAATTACTTACAGGTAGCACTCCCTTGGTGTCGAGTGATGTAATAAATTTTATTTACTTAATCAAGGAGAATCACTAAATAAATAAGTGCTATATAGCACCTAGAGAATGAAGCATACAATAGTTCCATCCAAGGAAGCAAAGGACATTCAATTTCTTTAGATCAAGAGCCCCCTAACTGGCATTAAAGCACCTTCCATGAGGGAGCTGAACAGTGAAAATACTTAACCCTTTGACTGTCAGAGGCCCCATTCTGAAACTGTCATTCTATGTTGCAAAATTTTGGAAAAAAAAAAAAATTATTTTCTCTTATGAAATGATACAGAATCTTTTCCCGATTGTAATGACACTAAAAGTACGAAATTTGATGGAAAACTTACGAAATTACGCTCTTGCAAAGTTAGCGATGTCAGTGACATATACGCATCGGCGATTTCGCCTACTTTGAGCCCTATTTTCGGCCAATTCCATTGTTACAATCGACCAAACTCATAGTTATTTCTTTTGAACTCCATTTGTTCTATCGATTGAGTACAAGAAACCACCAATTTACCAAATAAAGTGGTCAGAAATTGGTAATTTTGCCAATTTCATGCAAAATAAAAAAGATGTCAATTTCAAAACAGGGTCTAGAATAAACAACGCAGACATTCCTGACACTAAAATAAGATGTTATCTGTTCATTAGTCACGTCCTTAGGCCCCTTTTATATTACTCTTGCTTTCTATTTTGATTTTTTTATTCACACAAAAAATAGAAGATTTATTGTTATGAAGACTATTGCATTATTGTAAAAATGGTATAAATAATATCTGTGCACTTGTGAAAGAATATTACTCACCAGTAGATGTGTATTGGACGCGTGACATGATTTGTTTACTCTTGAACATTGGCAAAAATCGAACATTTCCGTTACTTTGAGCTCAATTTCAAGATCGTTTTCATCATGAAACTAATCAAAATCATCTCTATCCCTGTAATATGTTTTCCATTCTATCAAATGAGACCACGAAAAAGAGAATACAACCATAAATACTATACGAAAATACACCTCAAAGTCGGCGTTTTATTCCAAAAACATGGTCAGAGTTTTTTTTTTCTCATTATGCACTGTGTGCTGCAGGATTTTTTTTATACTGCGCACACTGACCACACAGACCCATTCTCTCATATGTGGGCCTACCAGCTTTCTCCCGTTTGATTTGAGGCCGCTAGAATTTGTGAGTATATATATCTCCGAAACACTGGCTCGTAAGACGTATATATACGACCGAAACAGTCAAAGGGTTAAATACTGTTAGTGACCCTTGATCCACACAGTGATTACTTCTCAGCAGTTATTATGAGCAGAGCTATTCCCATACTCCCCCAGTTTCAGTGTTTAATCTATAATAGACTATTTTAAAATTACATAAAGAACAGCATCTTTGCATTAGTTTTTCTTTCTGTTTGATACTGAGGCTCATCAGAAACCTTCTTAACCAAATGTAAAATTTGTCTACCAGCATAAACTTTAATGCTCGTGAGAAAAAAAAGAAATATTTTAAAAGGTTCATCTTGTCATAACAAAACAAACTGAAAACTTTTAAGACAAACTAGTAGGAATCACAAAACTATAATCATGAAGATATATCCATAGAAAATGCACAAAAAAAGTTCCAGCATCCTTTAATATTTAAATTAATACAGTGGACCCCCCGGTTTTCGTGATGCTTTAAACTCGCCTTTATGTAAGTGTATTTTTGTAAATGGTTTTGTATGTGTATTTTTGGGGGTCTAAAAAGACTGGTCTACTTTACATTATTCCTTATGGGAATAAATTCGTTTGGTAATGGCACATGAACAGCATTCTGGAACGAAAAAATCACGAAAACCGGGGGTCCACTGTATTTAAATTTTTTAACAGACTACAGTGGTACCTCGACTTACGATATTTTTTCATTCCAGAATGCTGTTCAAGTGCCATTACCAAACGAATTTATCTCCTTAAGAAATGATGTAAAATAGACTAGTCCGTTTAGACCCCCAAAATTACACTTACAAAAGCATTTAAAAAAATAAACTTACATAAAAGGGTGTGTTTGGGGACCATCGTAAGTCGAGGTACCACTGTATATAAGAAGTTTGGTTGTTGCAACAGGAACGTTATAATTACTAAAGGAAGAATAAAAAGGCACAATACCCTAACTGGAACAATACATAAATAACCCGTACATAGGAGACAGAAAATTATGATGAAGTTTCGTTCCGACTTCAACCATTAACTAGTCGACATAAGTTTCTTTTTCCTATGTGCGGGTTATTTGTTCATTATTAAAGAAAATTAACCCTAAATCACGTGTGTATACACTGAGTTATATATACAGTGGACCCCCGGTTAGCGATGGTGTTGGATACCGATAAAATCGGTTAGCGATACATTTTTACGTCAAAATATTGACTCAGTTTATGATGATCTACTCGGTTTACGATATTCGTCCTGGATGCGTACGCGTGGCCCAGCTGTGCGGGCACTCCAGGGAGCATCAGTGTGCTATTGTTTACAAGCGAGAGCGACCACCACCCACTCCACCCACACTTTCATACCAGTATATTGTCATTATTCCACTGTTTTTAGTGCTTGCAACTGCTAAATAAGCTACCATGGGTCCAAAGAAAGCTCCTAGTGCCAGCCCTGTGGTAAAGAGGCTCAGAAATACAGTAGAATTGAAGAAAGAAATAATAACAAAATATGAAAGTGAAGTGCATATCACTGAGCTGGCCAGGCTGTATGGTAAAGCCTATTCTACCATTGCTACCATTGTGGCCAAGGGAAATACACATAAAATCAAGGAAGCTGTTGTTGCGAAAGGTGCATATGTGATCACAAAACAGATCGCAAGTGCTGGAAGATGTGGAAAATTTGTTGTTGGTGTGGATCAACGAGAAACAGTTAGCAGGAGATAGTGTTTCGCAGGCAATAATATGTGAAAAAGCAAGGCAGTTGCATGATGATCTCATCAAGAAAATGCCTGCAGTGAGTGCTGAAGTGAACAAATTTTAAGCCAGCAAAGGCTGGTTTGAAAGATTTAAGAAGTGAAGTGGCATACATAGTGTTGCGAGGCATGGTGACGCAGCCAGTTGTGACAAAAGTGCGGCTGAAAAATATGTGCAGGAATTCCAGGGGTACATAGAGGAGGCTGAACAATTCCAACCCGAACAAGTGTTCAATTGTGACGAAACAGGCCTGTTTTGGAAGAAAATGCCAAACAGGACCTTCATTACACAGGAGGAAAAGGCACTCCCAGGACATAAGCCTATGAAAGACAGGCTAACTTTGATGCTTTGTGCTAATGCCAGTGGTGATTGTAAAGTGAAGCCTTTACTGGTGTATCATTTTGAAAATCCCTGAGTGTTTGGCAGATGCGGTATCACCAAGTCTAATTTGTGTGTGATGTGGAAGTCTAACAAAAAGGCATGGGTCACAAAGGACATTTTCTTAGATTGGTTCAATACCGTGTTTGGCCCCAGTGTGAAGAAATATCTCAAGGAAAATAATTTGCCACTTAAGTGCCTCCTGATAATGGACAATGCTCCTTGTCTTCCTCCAAACTTGGTAGAGAAAATTGTGGAGGACTTTAAGTTCATCAAAGTGAAGTTCTTGCCCCCTAATACCACTCCTCTCCTCCAGCCCATGGACCAGCAGGTCATTTCCAACTTTAAAAAACTCTGCACCAAAGCAATGTTTCAAAAGTGTTTTGATGTGACCAGAGACATGCAGATGACCCTAAGAGACTTTTGGAAAAATCATTTCCATATCCTGCATTGTGTACACCTTATAGGTAAGGCTTGGGAGGGAGTGACTACCAGGACTTTGAACTCTGCCTGGAGAAAATTGTGGCCAGACTGTGTCCTAGAGAGGGATTTTGAAGGTTTTGAGGCTGAGCCTCAGAACCCTGAGCCTGAGCCTCAGCCTGAGCCTGTTGTGGAAGAAATTGTAGAACTGGGCAAGTCCATGGGGTTGGAGGTGAGTGGTGAGGATGTGGAAGAGTTGGTGGAGGAGCACAATGAAGAGCTAACCACTGAAGATCTGCAAGAGCTTCAACAGCAACAGCAACAACAGACCACAGGTCAGGACAATGGTTCAGAGGAGGAGGAGGTGGAACAGAGATAGAAGAAGGTGCCTTCTTCAGTGATTAAAGAGATTTGTGGAATGTGGAGCAGGGTGCAAGGCTTTATGGATGAATATCACCGTAACCATGCTGTTGCAGGCCGTGCTGGCAACCTGTACAATGACACTGTGGTGTCCCATTTCAGGGATGTTTTAAAGAATCGCCAGACACAGAGCTCCCTGGACAGATTTTTTGTTAGAGAGGGGTCCAGTGACTCTCAACCTGGTCCTAGTGGCAATAAAAGAAAAAGGCCAGTAACCCCAGAAAAGAACTTGCCACCTGCAGTGTTAATGGAAGGGGATTCCCCTTCCAAACACTAGCATACTACTCCATCCTTTCCCCTCCTCCTGTCTTCCACACATCAACAACTCTTCAATAAATGTAAGTGACATGTTATTGTACTATATTACATGTATTTGTTTATTGTTCATAAACTTGTGTGTAAATGCATGTCTTATGTTGTAAAAAAATATTTTATTTTACTACTTTTGGAAGTCTGGAACGGATTAATTTTATTTCTATTATTTCTTAGGGGAAAAATAGAATCGGATAACAATATTTTCGGTTACAGATAAGCCTTCTGGGACGGATTAATATCGCTAACCGGGGGTCCACTGTACACTGATAATATACAGTAGACTCCCAGTTTTCGTGATTTTTTTGTTCCAGAATGCTGTTCAAGTGCCATTACCAAACAAATTTATTCCCATAAGGAATACAGTGGACTCCCAGATTACGATGGCATCGGATTACCCTAAATTCAGTTAGCGATACATTTTTCCGTAAAAATATTGGCTCAGTTTACGATGATCCGCTCGGAATATGCTATTCGTCTTGGACGCATACACGTGCCCTGGGACAGCAGTGTGCCATTGTTTACCAGCGAGTGAGCGCCACCACCGCCACCCATGCATTCATACCATACATTTTGTCATTTTTCCACTGTTTTTAGTGCCTGCAACTGCTAAATAAGCCACCATGGGTCCAAAGAAAGCTCCTAGTGCCAGCCCTGTGGTAAAGAATGCCAGAAATATGGTAGAATTAAAAGAGATCATTGCACAATGGACTGATGTGCAAGGCTTTATGGATGAATATCACCCTAACAAAGCTGTTGCAGGCCATGCTGGCAACATGTACAATGACAATGTGGTGTCCCATTTCAGGGATGTTTTAAAGAAACGCCAGACACAGAGCTCCCTGGACAGATTTTTGGTTAGAGAGGGGTCCAGTGACTCTCAAGCTGGTCCTAGTGGCATTAAAAGAAAAAGGCCAAATAACCCCAGAAAAGAACTTGGTACCTGCAGTGTTAATGGAAGGGGATTCCCCTTCCAAACACTAGCATACTACTCCTTCCTTCCCCCTCCTTCCTTCTACCACACATCAACAACTCTTCAATAAAGGTAAGTGGGAAGTTAATACACTGGTGTATGTATTAGTTGTAATTTATATATACATGTACTGTGTAAGTTAATGTGTAAAAAATATTTATTTTAATACTTTTGGGTGTCTGAAACGGATTAATTGAATTTCCATTATTTCTTATGGGGAAAATAGATTTGGATTAAGTTATTTTCGGTTTAAGTTAAGCCCTCTGGAACGGATTAATAGCGTAATCCGGGGGTCCATTGTAATGTAAAGTAGACTAGTCCTTTTAGACCCCCAAAAATACACTTACAAAAGCATTTACAAAAATACACTTACACAAAAGGGCGAGTTTGGAGCATCACGAACCCCGGGGGTCCACTGTATTGAGAGTTACTTCAATCCCCATATTACAGAGTAAAATATCTCTGACTATTAATGTACCTGTACCATGAAGCTTTAATGACTCATATGTAAGTTCATTCAGGTATACACAAACACAGTTACATAGATTATCATACATAGCAGCATATGTGTAGAGAACCTAGGATAACCCAAAAAAGTCAGAGTGACTTATTTCCATTGGGGTCCTTCAGCAATACCCCTCACGAGAGGTTCCTTGATGCTGGTGAGGGGATCTTGATCTAAGACATTGTACCTGTGCTCCAGTTACTTGAATCAAGTCTGAATGCTTTCCATTCCCCCTGGCGCTCTATAATGTCTACGAGTTTAGTGCTTTCGCATAAATAAAATACTAAGTTAAACTTAATCCCAACCACTATTTTAAATGCTTCAAAACCGTCTTGAAACAGACTGAATCACATAGGTACAATACCTCTCAATTTTAAATTTTTTCCAATACATTTTGTGGAAAATTTTTGAATTTTCCTGAAGTCAGCATGTGTAATTTTGTACAGTGGACCCCGGATTGCGATGGCGTCGGATAACGATAAATTCGGAAGACGATACATTTTTCCGTAAAAATAATGGTTCGATTATTATTATTATAATCAAATAGAAGCGCTAAACCACAGGGGTTATACAGCGCTGCAGGTTATTGTAGGATGCAGGGAGAGTGGGTTGTAAGAGGGAGATGGACGATTAGTAGGGTATGGAGTGCAAGATGACGGTGGATAGTGCAGGGATAGAGGGTAGCAAGAGATCGAGGTAGAAGGGACTGAGGGAGGTGCTAGAGGTATAATCTTCAGAGTTTGTGTAGTAAGTCAGTTTCTGTCAAAAAGTCAATGAGAGAGTCAGGATTAAAGG
>WNWK01040775.1:0-16801 GCA_009830355.1 Cherax destructor
GACCAATATGATTTGATACGGTGTTTATAGACTTGCGGCATAAGCATTATTGTGGCAAAGAAAAGATACATCTCTGCCACAGTTGTCTCCTTCCACTGGTGTAGACGTGATTTTGGTGAAAGAATCGTGTTTGCCATTGTGTATCAATATCTGTTGCTTTCTCTGATAATAATGTCTATCAGGGTTCCAAAGAATAACTGGAAACATTCCAGTTCAGTGGCATTGTTCCCAAGTGGACAAGATGGGCGTAATCCATGTGACTTTCATCAAACTGATGGGGATTGGGAATAAAATTCCGCAGCTTCCTGCCAATCCCAGGTGCGGTCTGTTTGGTGGGTACTGGATATTTACAGGTGATTGTGGGGGTTGGTGGGTGGGTGAGGGTTGCCTTTGTTGTAACTGAGCGGGAGTCAGCTGCGTGGGTGCCAGCATGGTCCACTGCTGGTGCCTCGCGCGCCGCACCACCACTACCAGTTGCATGCACATTTCTATACCAATTGCAACGCTATCATCATCATTTTCACTATCACTTCCTGTTACGCCCAGGGGATGTACTCCGAGATGTACTCCTAACCCTTGGAAGAGCATATGGCACACTACCAGAGCGCATATACCGTCGATATACTGACCTTCACTGGTGAATATTCCCTTCACTCGCGCTACTGGAACTATTTTAAGGGCTTGAGTTCATAGTCACTATCAGTATCATCACCATTGCTCACATCTGAGTCTGGGTCATTAGAAAATAGGAGTTTCTGCCTTCGTTCTGGTACAACTGGCCATGAACAAGACGCCACAGCACCAGAGGTGGACGGCTGTGGGTCGCTGGGTTTTCCTCACTTATACCGGTATTATGGTCACTAGTTTCGGTCATAACCGCCTCAAAACCTGAAAGTCACCTTCACTAACACCCCCATCACTGTTAGAACTGTCACGGATGAATAAAAGTGTCCCATCGCCGAGGAGTAAGGTGTTTCTTGCTGCGAGGCATGGTGGAGAAGGTGTACTGAAATGGTGTTCCCACAATCCACCACTGGGTGCCCGATTTTTCCTACTGCGCACACTGACCCCAGACCCATTCTCTCATCCCTAGGCCTACCAGCTGTTTCCCACTTAATTTGAAGCCGCTAGAATTTACGCGTACTAGTACGGCACCAACCCCTGCTCGAAAAAAACGTACTAGTACGGCACCGACCCCGAAAGGGTTAAGAAATAATGTCAAGTAGGTTAGTCCATTTCAGCCCCCCAAAATACACTTACAAAAGCATTTACAATATTATACTTACATAACTGTACATTCCGGGTGCTCGACTGGGGTCCACTGTAATAATAATAATAATTAATAAAGATGTTATGAATGAAAAGAAGTTGGATGTCCTCCTAGCGAAACAAAGCTAAAGGGGGGTAGGCGAGTTTCAGTGGGGAGAAATAAATGGGATTAAGTCAGATCTGAGAGAGTTAGAGCTAAGGAAGGGTAGCAATAATGTTGAAGGATCAGTTATGGAAGGAAAAGAGGGAATATAAATGTGTAAATTAAAGGGATTATGTGGATTAAAATAAGGGTGGATGCGAAAAGTGGGTCATAATAAGCGTGTATGCACCTGGAGAAGAGAGGAGTGTAGAGGAGAGAGAGAGATTTTGGGAGATGTTAAGCGAATGTATAGGAACTTTTGAACCAAATGAGAGAGTAATTGTGGTAGGGGACCAAATGCTAAAGTGGGAGAAACATGCAGAGAGGGTGTAGTAGGTAAGTTTGGGGTGCCAGGTGTAAATGATAATGGGAGCCCTTTGATTGAACTTTGTATAGAAAGGGGTTTAGTTATAGGTAATACATATTTTAAGAAAAAGAGGATAAATAAGTATACAAGATATGATGTAGGGCGTAATGACAGTAGTTTGTTGGACTATGTATTGGTAGATAAAAGACTGTTGAGTAGACTTCAGGATGTACATGTTTATAGAGGGGCTACAGATATATCAGATCACTTTTTAGTTATAGCTACAGTGGGAGTAAAAGGTAGATGGGATACAAGGAAAATAGAATCAGTAAGTAAAAAGAGAGGTGAAGGTTTATAAACTAAAAGAGGAGGCAGTTAGGGTAAGATATAAACAACTATTGGAGGATAGATGGGCTAGTGAGAGTGTAGGCAATGGGGTCGAAAATGTATGGGGTAGATTTAAAAATGTAGTGTTAGAGTGTTCAGCAGAAGTTTGTGGTTACAGGCGAGTGGGTGCGGGAGGAAGAGGAGCGATTGGTGGAATGATGATGTAAAGAGTAGTAAGGAGAAAAAGTTAGCATATGAGAGGTTTTTACAAAGTAGAAGTGATGCAAGGAGGGAAGAGTATATGGAGAGAAAAAGAGAGGTTAAAAGAGTGGTGAAGCAATGTAAAAAGAGAGCAGATGAGAGAGTGGGTAGATGTTATCAGCAAATTTTGTTGAAAATAAGAAAAAGTTTTGGAATGAGATTAATAAGTTGAGGAAGCCTAGAGAACAAATGGATTTGACAGTTAAAAATAGGAGAGGAGAGTTATTAAATGGAGAGTTAGAGGTATCGGGAAGATGGAGAGAATATTTTGAGGATTTGTTAAATGTTGATGAAGACAGGGAAGCTGTGATTTCGTGTAGGGCAAGGAGGAATAACATCTTGTAGGAGTGTGGAAGAGCCAGTTGGGGTGTAGGGGAAGTTCGTGAGGCAGTGGGTAGAATGAAAGGGGGTAAGGCAGCTGGGATTGATGGGATAAAGATAGAAATGTTAAAAGCAGGTGGGGATATAATTTTGGAGTGGTTGGTGCTATTATTTAATAAATGTATGGAAGAGGGTAAGGTACCTAGGGATTGGCAGAGAGCGTGTATTGTTCCTTTGTATAAAGGCAAAGGGGACAAAAGAGTGCAAAAATTATAGGGAATAAGTCTGTTGAGTGTACCTGGTAAAGTGTATGGTAGAGTTATTATTGAAAGAATTAAGAGTAAAACAGAAAGCAGGATAGCAGATGAACAAGGGGCTTTAGGAAAGGTAGGGGTGGTAGACCAAGTGTTTACAGTGAAACGTATAGGTGAACAGTATTTGGATAAGGGTAAAGATGTTTTTGTGGCATTTATGGATTTGGAAAAGGCGATGATAGGGTAGATAGGGGGCAATGTGGCAGATGTTGCAGGTGTATGGAATAGGAGGAAGGTTACTGAAAGCAGTGAAGAGTTTTTATGAGGATAGTGAGGCTCAGGTTAGAGTGTGTAGGAGGGAAGGGACTATTTCCCAGTAAAAGTGGGCCTTAGACAAGGATGTGTGATGTCACCGTGGTTGTTCAATATATTTATAGATGGGGTTGTAAGAGAAGTGAATGCGAGGGTCTTGGCAAGAGGTGTTGGGCTAAAAGATAAAGAAGCAAATACAAAGTGGAGTTGTCACAGTTGCTTTTTGCGATGACACTGTGCTTTTGGGAGATTCTGAAGAGAAGCTGCAGAGGTTGGTGGATGAATTTGGTAGGGTGTGTAAAAGAAGAAAATTGAAAGTGAATATAGGAAAGAGTAAGGTGATGAGGATAACAAAAAGAATAGGTGACGAAAGATTGATATCAGATTGGAGGGAGAGAGTATGGAGGAGGTGAATGTATTCAGATATTTGGGAGTGGACATGTCGGCGGATGGGTCTATGAAGGATGAGGTGAATCATAGAATTGATGAGGGAAAAGGGTGAGTGGAGCACTTCGGAGTCTGTGGAGACAAAGAACCTTGTCCATGGAAGTAAAGAGGGGAATGTATGAGAGTATAGTTATACCAACGCTCTTATATGGGTGTGAAGCATGGGTGATGAATGTTGCAACGAGGAGAAGGCTGGAGGCAGTGGAGATGTCATGTCTGAGGTCAATGTGTGGTGTGAATATAATGCAGAGAATTCGGAGTTTGGAAATTAGGAGGAGGGCGGGATTACCAAAACGATTGTCCAGAGACTGAGGAGGGGTTGTTGAGGTGGTTTGGACATGTAGAGAGAATGGAACGAGACAGAGTGACTTCGAGAGTGTATAAATCTGTAGTGGAGGGAAGGCGGTAGGGTCGGCCTAGGAAAGGTTGGAGGGAGGGGGTAAAGGAAGTTTTGTGTGCGAGGGGCTTGGACTTCCAGCAAGCATGTGTGAGCGTATTTGATAGGAGTGAATGGAGGCATATGGTTTTAATACTTGACGTGCTGTTGGAGTGTGAGCAAAGTAACATTTATGAAGGATTCAGGGAAACCGGCAGGCCGGACTTGAGTTCTGAGATGGGAAGTACAGTGCCGGCACTCTGAAGGAGGGGTGTTAATGTTGCAGTTTTATAACTGTAGTGTAAAGCACCCTTCTGGCAAGACAGTGATGGAGTGAATGATGATGAAAGTTTTTCTTTCGGCCACCCTGCCTTGGTGGGAATCGGCCGATGTGTTAATAAAAAAATAAAATAAATTAATAAAGATAAAGATTTGTTTCTTGTAATAATAACAGTCGCTCTGGAGTGCTTTAAATGTCAGCTGTGAAACCTATACAAGTTCTGCTGCACTTCTATCTTGTACAATGGGGTACACAATCAAGTTCAAATTTGTACAAATACAGTGGTACCTCGACTTACGATATTTTTTCATTCCAGAATGCTGTTCAAGTGCCATTACCAAACGAATTTATCCCCATAAGGAATGATGTAAAATAGACTAGTCCTTTTAGACCCCCAAACTTACACTTACAAAAGCATTTAAAAAAATAAACTTACATAAAAGGGTGAGTTTGGGGACCATCGTAAGTCGAGGTACCACTGTATGTAGTCTTGGAGACTTTAAAAGCTAGTGTACTGAGTGGTTGTAAGAAGGAGATTGAGATGCGTGACCCAAGTTCCCATATGGCATACAATATTATTTTTTTTTACTCGTCAGAGAGCCCGTCATAACTCTGAGTTGTCGGTAAACAAGTACGTCGGTAAGTGAGGAGAGGCTGTACTAAAAAATTCTAGTGGCTTCAAATCAAGCAGGAGAAAGCTGGTATGCCCACATGTGAGAGAATGGGTCTGTGTGGTGAGTGTGTGCAGTATAAAAAAAATCCTGCAGCACAGTGCATAAAGAGAAAAAAAAATTCCGACCGTGTTTTTGGATTAAAACGCAGACTTTGAGGTGCATTTTCGTATAGTATTTATGGTTGTATTCTCGTTTGCTTGGTCTTATTTGATAGAATGGGAGACATATTATATAAATAGAGATCATTTTGATTGGTTTCACTATGAAAAGGACCTTGAAATGGAGCTCAAAGTAGTGGAAATGTTCAATTTTTGCCGATGTTCAAGAGTAAACAAATGACATCATTGTCCAATAAATATCCAACTAGCCATTCTAATACGCAGTCACAAATGGGTTGACATTATTTATACATGTACATTATTACAATAATGCAGTAGTCTGCATAACAGTAAATCTTCTATTTTTTGTGTGAATAAAAATTCAAAATAGGAAGCAAGAGTAATATAAGAGGGGCCTGGAGACGTGACTGATGAACAGAGAAAATTTGTTTTTAGTGCCAGGAATGTCTGCATTGTTCATTCTGGACTCTATTTTGAAATTGGCATATTTTTTAGTTTGCGTGAAATTGGCCAAATTGCCAAATTCTGACAACTTTATTGGGTAGTTGAAATCGGTAAATGGGTGGTTTCTTGTACTCATTCGATGGAACAAATGGAGTTCTAAAGAAATAGCTATGAGTTTGGTCGACTGGAACAATGGAATTGGCTAAAAATAGGGCTCAGTGGGTGAAATTGCCGATTAGTAAATATCGCTGAGATTGCTAACTTCATGAGTGTAATTCCATAAGTTTTCCATAAAATTTCGTACTTTTGGTGTCATTAGCATCGAGAAAAGATTCTATCATTTCATAAGAAAAAATAATTTTTTTTTTTTTTTCAAATATTTTGCAACACTGAGAGACACTCTAGGATTGGGGGTTGTGCAGTCAAAGGGTTAAGTACAGTACTCAAGTAGTTTTACTTCGTTACTTTACAACACTGGTACTTATACTTGAGCATTAAAGATGAGTACTGTTTGCAACACTGTCCTTTCCATTAGCCTAAAAAATTAAAAAAATTTCACTTTTTATCAGTTTTCTTTATTTTGGGGCAACCTTGTCTCATTAAAACCTTTGTTTACAATTTCTGTGGTGGTACTGTGCGGGTTTTCAGTTTTTTCAATCTTAACCATGTTAGAAAGTTATTAAAATAATAGTCTCAAAATCTACTAAGATTTTTGTCTTTCTAATGTGTTCATGATTAACCTCGTTATTAGTTGTTAGTTATTAGGAACCTCTCCAGGTCTGTTCTGAAAGTCTTAAAAGTAAAAGACCAAAAAACTAAACTGAATCTGAATTCATGTGAAGAAGTTAGCGTTTAGCGTTAGCTTCCGCTAATTTTTTCGGCCATTTAGTGGTTTAGCATTAGCGGAGCTAATTTTTTAGTTAGTGGATTAGCGGTTAGCGAAGCCAACTTTTCGGTTAGCTGTGCCCACCACTGCCTATACCCACAACCCGTTCTTATCTCTGGAAGTCCCAAATAGTTGAAAATATGATACTGTAATAAAATGTTTAAAGAAAATAGTTGTGGTGTTTATTTATTTTTAAAATTTGGGTGTAAAAACTCAACAATTGGAACTATCTATGAATACTGCTTTGTAATTTAAGCATTCACACGTTAAAAATGATTGTAGGACAGTATCACTTTTATCTTGTGCTGTTAGTAACAGTTATTCGATAATGGATTTTAGTCATGTCTGCACCTCAGACAATTTGCAGGAATCTGAGCAGTCTACATAATACATAACAGTACAAAGTTTGGACATGCAGGATATTCATATTGTATGTACTGTACACACATTCATAATTGTAGTATTTATAGATAAATTAAATCTTAAAGGTATGGAGTAGATTTAGGTTACCCTCACCTTCCTTTATCATAGATCCCTCATAACTTTTTCATAACTCATGTTTTTCAGCTCTGGGAGTCGTTTCATAGCTTGTCTTTGGATTTTTTCTGGCCTTATCACATTATTTTAGGTGTTGCATTTCCTCTTGCAAGCATTGTCCCATCCAAAAAAATTCTACATACTGTAGTTTTAATGGGAAAAATATTGAATAAGCATATGCATAAACACAAGGAATGCTAGAACAGGCAGTGAGAGCAGTGCTATGTTATGTGCAAGATTACACCCAAATACAGTGGTACCTCGACTTACGTTGTTATCACCTTACGTTATATTCGATATCCGTTACTTATAACGTAAGAAATTTGAATGCGACATCCGTTGATTGATTCGTCTTACGCCTTCGTACCGGACCTGTTCGCTTGGAGCCCAGCTGAGCGCACTCCAGGGAGCGTCAGTGTGCTATTGTTTACAAGTGAGAGCGACCACCCACCCACACCCACGCATTCATACCAGTATATTGTCATTATTCCACTGTTTTTAGTGCTTGCAACTGCTAAATAAGCCACCATGGGCCCCAAGAAAGCTCCTACTGCCAAGCCTGTGGTAAAGAATGTGCAGGGAGTGAAGCATTTATGCAGGGAGTGTAGCAGGCATGCAGGGAGTGTAGCAGGCATGCAGGGAGTGTAGCAAGGATGCAGGGAGTGTAGCAAGGATGCAGGGAGTGTAGCAAGGATGCAGGGAGTGTAGCAAGGATGCAGGGAGTGTAGCAAGGATGCAGGGAGTGTAGCAAGGATGCAGGAAGTGTAGCAAGGATGCAGGGAGTGTAGCAAGGATGCAGGGAGTGTAGCAAGGATGCAGGGAGTGTAGCAAGGATGAGGGAGTGTAGCAAGGATGCAGGGAGTGTAGCAAGGATGCAGGAGTGTAGCAAGGATGCAGGGAGTGTAGCATTCATGCAGGGAGTGTAGCATTCATGCAGGAGTGTAGCATTCATGCAGGAGTGTAGCATTCATGCAGGGAGTGTAGCATTCATGCAGGAGTGTAGCATTCATGCAGGGAGTGTAGCATTCATGCAGGGAGTGTAGCATTCATGCAGGAGTGTAGCATTCATGCAGGGAGTGTAGCAAGGATGCAGGGAGTGTAGCAAGGATGCAGGGAGTGTAGCAAGGATGCAGGGAGTGTAGCAAGGATGCAGGGAGTGTAGCAAGGATGCAGGGAGTGTAGCATTCATGCAGGGAGTGTAGCATTCATGCAGGGAGTGTAGCATTCATGCAGGGAGTGTAGCATTCATGCAGGGAGTGTAGCATTCATGCAGGGAGTGTAGCATTCATGCAGGAGTGTAGCAAGGATGCAGGGAGTGTAGCAAGGATGCAGGGAGTGTAGCAAGGATGCAGGGAGTGTAGCAAGGATGCAGGGAGTGTAGCAAGGATGCAGGGAGTGTAGCAAGGATGCAGGAGTGTAGCATTCATGCAGGGAGTGTAGCATTCATGCAGGAGTGTAGCATTCAAAGAAAAGGCCAGTAACCCCAGAAAAGGACTTGGTACCTGCAGTGTTAATGGAAGGGGATTCCCCTTCCAAACACTAGCATACTACTCCACCTTCTCCCCTCCTCCCGTCCTCCACACATCAACAACTCTTCAATAAATGTAAGTGACATGTTATTGTACAATATTTGCATGTGTATTTATGTATTCTTTATTAAATTGTGTATTATTTAATGTCCAAAAGTTCTAAAAAATATTTTATTTAACTACTTTTGGAAGTCTTGGACGGATTAAATTTATTTCCATTATTTCTTATGGGGAAAATTGATTCGTGTTACGTTTGTTTCGTCTTAAGAAATGTCCTCTCTGACGGATTAAAAACGTAAGTCGAGGTACCACTGTACAGTGGTACCTCGAGTTACGATGGTCCCCAAAATCACCCTTTTATGTAAGTTTATTTTTTTAAATGCTTTTGTAAGTACAGTGGTACCCCGGTTTACGATGGTCTCCAAACTCGCCCTTTTATGTAAGTTTATTTTTTTAAATGCTTTTGTAAGTGTATTTTTGGGGGGTCTAAAAGGACTAGTCTATTTTACATTATTCCTTATGGGGATAAATTCATTTGGTAATGGCACTTGGACAGCATTCTGGAACGAAAAAATATCGTAAACCGGGGTACCACTGTATATTTTTGGGGGTGTAAAAGGACTAGTCTATTTTACATTATTCCTTATGGGGATAAATTCATTTGGTAATGGCACTTGAACAGCATTCTCGAACGAAAAAATATCGTAACTCGAGGTACCACTGTAATTGCAGATATGTTAAAGGGTGTGTAAAGGTAGAAAGTTGAGAGTGAACATAGAAAAGAGTAAGGTGATGAGGGTATCAAATGATTTAGATAAAGAAAAATTGGATATCCCATTGGAGGAAGGGATGGAAGAAGTGAATGTGTTCAGATATTTGGAAGTTGTCTTGTCAGCAGATGGGTTTATGAAGGATGAGGTTAACCATAGAATTGATGAAGGAAAAAGTTGAGTGGTGCTTTGAGGTATCTGTGGAGACAAAAAAACGTTATCCATGAAGGCAAAGAAGGGAATGTATGAGAGTATAGCAGTACCAACACACTTATGTTGGTGTGAAGCATGGGTTGTAAATGCTGCAGCAAGGAGGAGGCTGGAGGCAATGGAGATGATGTTGTGTGTTGTGTAAATATTATGCAGAGAATTCATAATGTGGAAATTAGGCCCTCTTAAAGTATTAGAGGGTCGAAGAGGGGTTATTGAGGTGGTTTGGTCATCTAGAGAGGATGGAACAAAGTAAAATGACTTGGAGAGCTTATAAATATGTAGGGGAAAGAAGGCTTGGTAGGGGTCATCCTAGGAAAGGTTGGAGGGAGGGGGTAAAGGAGGTTTTGTGGGCAAGGTAGAAAATGCAGAAATATTTTTCACTCCAGAAGAAGGCCGTAATAGATAGTAGGTTGGTAGACAGCAACCGCCCAGGGAGGTACTACCGTCCTGCCAAGTGAGTGTAAAACGAAAGCCTGTATTTGTTTTACATGATGGTAGGATTGCTGGTGTCTTTTTTCTGTCTCATAAACATGCAAGATTTCAGGTATGTCTTGTTACTTCTACTTACACTTAGGTCACACTACACATTCATGTACAAGCATATGTATATACACACACCCCTCTGGGTTTTCTTCTATTTTCTTACTAGTTCTTGTTCTTATTTCCTCTTATCTCCATGGGGAAGTGGAACAGAATTCTTCCTCCGTAAGCCATGCGTGTCGTAAGAGGCGACTAAAATGCCGGGTGCAAGGGGCTAGTAACCCCTTCTCCTGTATATATTACTAAATGTAAAAGGAGAACTTTCGTTTTTTCTTTTGGGCCACCCTGCTTTGGTGGGAAGCGGCCGACGTGTTGAAAGAAGAAGAAGAAGGCCGTGCAGACCAACTAACTTACATTAGTACAAATCCCATAGATTTTGAAAAAGAAATGGACGACATGCCCACTCACTCAGCACCTGGAGCAGATTCATGGAATGCTGTTTATAAAGAAGTGCGAAGTACCATTAGCACGAGCACTCAGCATTCTTTGGAGAAAGAGCTTAGATCTAGGTGAAATACCGGAGGCCTTAAAGAGTGCAGATATAGCTCCTTTGCATAAGGGAGGTAGTAGAGCACTAGCTAAAAATTACAGACCAGTAGCCCTAACTTCTCACATAAAAATATTCAAAAGAGTGATGAGACAGCAGATTACAAATTTCATGGACCAGCACAACCAGCATAACTCGAACCAGTGTGGCTTTAGAGCAGGACGAACATGCCTGTCACAGCTGCTAAACCATTATGACAGAATTACAGAGGCATTGGAAGACGACCAAAACGCAGATGTGATTTACACAGATTTTGCAAAGGCGTTTGACAAATGCGATCAAGGAGTGATAGCGCACAAAATGAGGGCCATGGGCATTACGGGGAAGGTAGGCAGATGGATTTTCGGGTTCCTAACACATAGAACACAAAAAGTAGTAACAGGGCAAGATCCAGCATCACCGAGGTCAAAAGCTCAGTGCCCCAAGGCACTGTCCTGACACCTCTGCTGTTTCTCATCCTCATAGCAGACATAGATAAAAACACCTGGCACACTTTTGTATCATTTGCAGATGACACTAATATAAGCATGAAAGTCACTATGATAGAGGATACTGAAAAGTTACAGGAAGACATAAGCAGGGTTTTCCAGTGGGCAGTGGAGAACAACATGACATTCAATTGTGGTAAGTTCCAGCTGGTGAGGTATGGAAAGAATGAAGAACTCAAAAGAAATACTATATACAAAACTCAAGAGGGTTACCAAATAGAACGATAGGAACTCGTAAAAGACCTGGGAATAATTATGTCAGATGACCTTTCTTTTAACCCATTAACTGTCCACACGTAGATCTACGTTCACTCGCGTACTACTCTGAATATTTAAAAAAAAAATTATTTTTTATTTAAAAAAAAAAAAAAATTAGGGCCAGTACTTACCGAGATATAAGCCCGCCAAGTTGGTGCTGGATGCTCACCTGACGGCAACATCAAGTCCTGCCGCTTGCAGAAATATACTTTTTTTTCTAGTTTTTATTTTAATTTATAGAATTTTTATGTTCTCATAATTTCAATTTATAATAGTTCTTGTGATTTCATTGCCAATCTTTGTTCTAACACTAATATTAGGTACTGAAATAGTACTCAAATAGTCACAATCACACCAACAGGTGAACATATTCACCTGCCTTGGTCATTTACTATTGTCTATAAATATATACAAAGTATTTATAGGTCCCAGCAATGTTTTAGACATCCTGGAATATATATGAAACTCCTTGAAGAATGGTGTTATGACAATTGTCAGATAACTACTGATAAGGCAGTGACATTGATGAATGAATGTGTGCAGGGAACCCTCGCTTTGTTTTCACTGTCTGTATCTGTCTATCTGTCTGTCTGTCTGTAGTTGTCTGTCTGTCTGTCTATCTATCTTTCTATCTATATGTCTGTATCTATCTGTCTGTCTGTCTAGCTCTGCTTATCTGTCTTTCTGTCTGCCTGTGTGTGTCTTTCCATCTGCTTGTCTCAGTCTCAGAGTGTGGCTCGTAAACGAACAGGTATTATACACGATGCAGAAGTGACATGACAAAGCTTATTACTTGCCAGTCATGCTTATTATGCCTTATATCTACAAGCATTGTATAGCACTTTGCCTGGAATTTTTGGGTTATCCTAGGTAATTTACACTATGTATAATAACTGTATTTATATGTACATGTGAGAAAGAGACAGAGAGAGAGATATAGACAGAGATATAGACAGAGATATAGACAGAGATATAGACAGAGATATAGACAGAGATATAGACAGAGATATAGACAGAGATATAGACAGAGAATAGATAGAGATATAGAAGAGATATAGACAGAGATATAGACAGAGATATAGACAGAGATATAGACAGAGATATAGACAGAGATATAGACAGAGATATAGACAGAGATATAGACAGAGATATAGACAGAGATATAGACAGCCAAAGCCAGCCAGCCTGCCGAATACATAACATAAAAAAGAAGGAACACTGCAGCAGGCCTACTGGCCCATGCAAGGCAAGTCCATGTCACCCCCCTGGCTTAGACCAATGACCCACCTAGTCAGGTCACATCCTCTGGAGGAAGAAGCATGGCATCACACCTAGTAGCACAAGCTAGTCAGGTCCAACTCACACCCACCCACAGCCACTCATGTATTTATCTAACCTATTTTTACTTTCCTCTTATAAGGGGAGTGTTAATGCGACATGACATCAGTGAATCCCTGGTGTTTGCCACACTATTTGCTCTAGCTGGAGCTAAATTGAACTGGTGCTCCCACAAAGTACTAAGTGGTCCAGGATTTTTTTAATACTGCGCACACTGAGGGCGCAGACCCATTCTCTCATGTCTAGGCGACTCAGGCCTCTCGCACTAAATTTGAAGAAATGAAAAATAAAACGTAGATCTACGTTCGGAGCAGTACGCGTACAAACGTATATCTACGTTTGGACAGTTAAAGGGTTAAAGACCATAACAAGACAAAGATCACGACAGCCAGGAGGATGATGGGGTGGGTACTGAGAACTTTCAAAATAAGGGAAATAATGCCGATGGTGACACTCTTCAAATCGCTAGTGCTCCCTCACTTAGAATATTGCTCAGTGCTGATGGCCCCATTCAAAGCAGGAGAAATATCAGAGCTGGAACAAATACAGAGATCGTTTATGGCTCACATTGAGCCAGTAAAGCACCTAAATTACTGGAAATGCCTTCAAGTTTTGAACATGTACTCATTGGAGCAGAGGAGAGAGAGATACATGATAATATATACAGTGGACCCTCCCTTTACGTCTTTAATTCGTTCCAGAGAGCGGCGAAAACTGAAACCATTTTCCGTATAAGAAATAATGTAAATCCATTAATTCATTCCAGACACCCAGAAGTATTAACAAAATTTTTTTTTTTAAAGTTAAAGATAGATTTACATGCACAAAAGAATGAACATTCAACATGACACTTACCTTTATTGAAGACTGTTGTTGGTGGATGGAAGACAGGAGGAGGTAAGAGGGAAGAGAGGTTATTGTTTGGAAGAAGAATCCCTCTCCATAAGGACTCTAGGTACCAAGTCCTTATCCGGGGTCACTGCCCTTCTTTATTTTTTAATGCCACTAGGACCAGCTTGAGAGTCACTGGATCCCTGTAGCACAAAATATCTGTCCAGAGAGCTCTGTTTCTGGCATCTCTTTAAAATTTCCCTAAAATGGGACATGGCATTGTCATTATAAAAGTCGCCAGCACGGATTGCAACAGCTTTCTCAGGGTGATGTTCCTCCACAAATGAATGCACCCTACTCCATATTGCACAAATCTCCTTAATCTCTGAAGAATGCACCTTCTTCCATCTCTTCCTCCTCTGAAGCAATTTCCTGAGCTGTGGTCTGTTGCTGTTGCAGATGAAGCTCTTGCAGCTCTTCAGTGGTTAGCTCTTGATTGTGGTCCTCCACCAACTCTTGCACATCCTGGCCACTCACATCCAACCCCATGGAATTCCCCAATGCCACAATACTTTCCACAACAGGCAGAGGGTCAAAATCCCTCTCTTGGACACAATCTGGCCACAGTTTTCTCCAAGCAGAGTTCATTGTCCTGGAAGTCACTCCCTGCCAAGCCTTATCTATAAGGCTTATGCAATGGAAGATATTGAAGTGATTCCTCCAGAACTCTCTTAGGGTCATTTCAGAGTCTGAGGTTATGTCAAAGCACCTTTGAAACATTGCTTTGGTTTACAGTTTTTTGAAGTTTGCAATGATCTGCTGGTCCATGGGCTGGATGAGAGGAGTGGTGTTAGGAAGCAAGAACTTCACTGTTACAAAACTGAATTCCTTAGACAATTGGTCTTCCAAGTCTGGAGGATGAGCAGGAGCATTGTCCATTAACAGGAGGCACTGGAGTGGCAATTTATTATCCAGGAGGTATTTCTTAACACTCGGGCCAAACACTTCATTGAACCATTCCAGGAAAATTTCCCTCGTGACCCATGCCTTACTGTTAGTCTTCCACATCACACACAATTTACTCTTGATGACACTGTTTTTCTTGAACACTCTGGGATTTTCAGAGTGATACACCAGTAAAGGCTTCACTTTTAAATCCCCACTAGCATTACCACACAACAAGAGAGTTAGCCTGTCTTTCATAGGCTTGTGTCCTGGCAGTGCCTTTTCCTCATGCGTGATGTAGGTCCTCTTTGGCATTTTCTTCCAAAACAGGCCTGTTTTGTCACCATTGAACACTTGTTGGGGTTGGAATTTTTCAGCCTCTATATAGTCTTTGAATTCCTGCACGAATTTTTCAGCTGCATGTTTGTCTGAACTGGCACCCTCACCATGCCTTACAACACTGTGTATGCCACTTCGCTTCTTGAATTTTTCGAACCAGGCTTTGCTGGCCTTAAATTCACCAACAACAGCACTCGTTCCAGGCATTTTCTTTATGAGATCGTCATGCAACTGCCTTGCCTTTTCACAAATTATCGACTGCACAACACTATCTCCCGCTAACTGTTTCTGGTTGATCCACACCAACAACAATTTCTCCACATCTTCAGTTGTTTGTGATCTCTGTTTTGTTATCGCATTCTCCCCTTACACAACATCAGCTTCCATGATTTCTTTTCTCTTCGCCACAGTGGAACTGATGGTTGATGGCGCCTTCCTGTACATCCTGCTGAGGTCGGCAATACGTATGCCACTATCATATTTTTCTATAATTTCTTTTTTAAATTCTATGGTGTTCCTCACTTTCTTTACCAAAGGACTGGCACTAGGAGCTTTCTTTGGGCGCATGGTAGCTTATTTAGCAGTCACACACAATAAACATGTGCCAAAAACAATGGATTATTACGAAATGTTTCGTATGACCTTGCAAGATATGTTCACTCACCGAGAAACAACATGACACTGCCTCAGAATGCGTGTGGGAGGCGGCTTTGTGTGCGCGCTGGGCACTGGACAGGTTCCGTACCATTGACGAAAACGGAGGAAATCAATGAAAATGGAGCTAATATTTTGATGAAAAAACTTGGCGAAAACGGAAATCGACGAAAAGGGAGGGTCCACTGTACCTGGAAAGTACTCGAGGACTTGGTCACAAATCTGCACACAGCCATAACAACTTACTGAGTGAGAGACATGGGAGGAAGTGTAAAATAATCCCAGTGAGGAGCAGTGGTACGGTGGGGACAATAAGGGAACACTGTATCAACATCCGGGGTCCCAGACTATTCAACTTCTTACCTGAAGATATCAGAAACATGACTGGAACAAGTGTAGAAGCCTTCAAGAGGAAACTGGACAAGTATCTTCACCAGGTGCCAGATCAACCAGGCTGTGATGGATATGTGGGGCAGCAGGCCTCCAGCAGCAACAGCCTGGTTGACCAGGCAAGCACCAGACGAGCCTGGCCCATGGCTGGGCTCAGAGAGTAGAGAAACTTTCGAAACTTCAAGGTATATCAGAGGTAAGCGTGCATGTGTATGTTAGATAGGAGTGAATGGAGAGACGAATAGTTTTTGGGACCTGGTTAGCTGTTGGAGTGTGAGCAGGGTAATATTTTGTGAAGGAATTCAGGGAAACCAGTTAGCCGAACTTGAGTCCTGGAGGCGGGAAGTACAGTGCCTGCACTTTAAAGGAGGGGGTTTGGGATATTGGCTGTTTGGAGGGACATCTAAACTGTTGTATCTGAGTGCTCTGCAAAGACAGTGATTATGTATAATGATGGTGAAAGTGTTGAACGATGATGAAATTTTTTTCTTTCGTTTTGGGTCACCCTGCCATGGTGGGAAATGGCTGACATGTTAAAAAAAAAAAAAATTGATAACTACTGAGTATAAGAGGCAAATTGTTGAATCAAATCTTATTGCATCAGTAGCGAATTTCAATTTATCCAGTAGTCAAGGACACTTCCGTCATGTGTGTGTATTACAACTGAAGAGATCAAGCAGTGTGCATTGAATACTGGGTCCAAGTCTTTATTTTATCATAGTTTTACATTGTTGTGAAATTATTTAGACTTACTGTTTATGTATATGGGTTTCCCCCTTGCTTTGTGAATTTGCTATTGTGATGTGTCATTTTTATTGATAATTCCATGTGTGTGATATACATTTGGTGTATTGAAGTTCTTAATATGCTGAATTAAGTGTTGTTGGTCTCACTGAGCTTAGTATAGCTGCCATGGGCAGCTATACTGTACTTAAAAATGTTTTTAAATATAATACGGTATGTTAATTTTTTTTAACACACCGGCCATCTCCCACTGAAGCAG